>JAMKYM010000542.1:0-302529 GCA_026541065.1 Canavalia ensiformis
TTGATTGGCAATTAATGCCACTCTTTCACGGCGGTTCATTATCTCTTCATTCTGGCATGTCAATATTATCTACTTAATTTAAGTAATCACGATCATTTGGCTTCTGGTGGTCTACGTTAATTCATCTTTATCACTGTAGTGAGGTTCACGCGCACTCACGTATTCTTAAGGTCTCCACGCACACCTGTATTGTTTCGGCATCCATTATTCACTTTACATGGTATATCACACTCCTTCCAGATTCTTGTGTGTTGGTCCATACGGCCGATTTCTACTGTTGGTAATTACGACCATTTGGCCTCGGTGGTCTGATGTTATCTATTTCATTTTCAAGTGGTTTCATTGACTAATTATCACAGTGGTCCTGACGATCATTATCTTAAGGTTCAATGACCATCTTCCAGATTTCCAGTGTTTACCCACATCTTCAGATTTCGGCAACACGCATCTGTTTTTACTACAAATAATGCACTATTTAATTCCGGGCGTCTACAATTTACTTTATTCTGGCAACCAGCATCCATTCATCAGCGTCCATGCCATCCACCTATAAGTCCATAATCATTTTTCATTTCGGGGCTGCCCACGCACTCCACTCTCATCACAAAGGCCCACGACTCCACTTCATTCCAAGGGCCCATGACCGACTTCATATTCTGGTGGTCCACGACTACTCTCAGATCTGGGTGGTCCACATCTCTCCATCTCGCGATCCTGGTCATTCTATGTCCACAATTCATTTTCATTCTAGCGGTCCACGCACTGCATTCTGGCGTCCACGCCACCTTCGCGATCTTGCTAACTACAGCTCAGTCGCTCTGGCATCACAACTCATTTTGCTTCGTCAGCATCACTCTAGTCGCTGAAATTGTATCAGTTATTCTATGGTCCAATCAACATTTTCCGCTCAAAGTATCCATGAATCACCCTACCATGGTGGTCGATGACTTTTCAGATTTTGCACCATATACTCTTCTGCAGCTTCAAGTTCACGCGATCAGTCGTTCTGCAGCATTCACGTTACCTCAATTGATTGGTGTGGTTCACGACTGTATTCATCTTATGGTCCACGTTATCACTCTCGCGTTATGGTCCACGCTATTCACTTCTTGATTCTACAATTCATTGGTTCTTCTTCAGATTCTTGCAACTACGCGACGAGCGAATTCTAGTGGTCCACGATCACTTTCAGATTCAGTGTTCATGACTCTTCTAGATTTTGCTGGTCCACGTTATCGATTTTTGGTTTTGAAGCGTCGACAGACCATGCTTCATTCTGTTACGCTCCGTCTGCACCTCGTTATCTTCCATGTATCTTACTGCCACTTGTATTCTTAAGCGGTCTAATGTGACTTTGCATTCTAAGAGATTCACATATCTATTTTTGACCTTGCGCTCGACACACGATTTACTCTTCCAGTAACTACGCATCTGCTTACTTTCGCAAGTCCGTCACCGCCTCATTCCATGAATCAATGCGATTCATCGGTTTGGCGGTCCACGCACCAGGTTCTCCTTCAGATATTCGGCGGTCAATGCATCACACTTCCATCTCCAAAAGTCCACGAATTTTCCGTGGTGATTTGGTATCTGATGATTATTTATTTCACAATCACTTTGATGTCACCTTAGTCGCTAAGGTCCATGACTTTCCGATTTATAAGGTCCATTTAACGCTTCATCATTCTCCGCCACTTCCAATCACTTTCAGCATTCCAAGTTATCCATACACCCACTTCATTCCGCGGTCCACGTGCTCATTTCATTTCAAGTGTCCACGACCACCTCATCAAAAGTGGTCTCACGTGACACACCTCATCAGTTGCTTGGCTCAGCTTTTTCTGAGATTTGGCAAGGCGCCTCCTAATGCTATCGAGCTAAGCCTCCTAAGCACTGACGACGATATAGAGATCATATTCACTTTACTCCACCCATCATAAGGTCCGCACCCAGCCTTATCTCTGGTGTTCACGCATCACCTTCTTATTCAGCAATTCACTTGACTTTAATAATATCTGGGCGGTTCCACAGACTTTGGCGACTTTATCCATTTTTTAAACTCAATTTTATTCCGCTATTCATGATTAATTTAATTTTCATTCTGTTTGATGTACTTATTTATTTAAGGTGTCATGATACTTATTTTGATTTTATATCTGAAGTACCATTTATTTAGAATCATTGTTTATTTTTATTTATGTTTGACAGCATCGATGTCTTTATCAAACCATTTATCTTCAAGATTCTATGTGTCCATTTAATTTTATAAATCACACTCTGCATAATTCACTATTCATTTATCTCAGTAATCACATCATTAGATTTCGGTAACTGACACTTTCTTCAGATTTTGTTGGACCAGCTGTGACTTTCCATATTCTTATATTCACGTGTTCATTTTATTTAAGATCCATGCATCCAGCAATATCTTCCTTTTCATGTCAATAACTTCATGATTCTACCACCACGCAAAGTCTTTCTGATTCATGGTCTAATGCATCATTTCATTTCTCTAAGATCACGCACATCTAGACTTCATCATAAAGTATCTAGATGCTACCTTCCGTGATTTTTATGGTCGACACTCATTATTCTATGGGTCTGACATACTCCATCTTTCGTATTCCGCGGTTCACGCATCTTTTGGTCTTTAAGGTCCACGCTACTCTCAGATTTTCAAGGTTCCATTGCCACTTCATTTTGGTGTCTAAGCATACCTGACGACCTCAAGTGGTCCACGTTGACCACTTCTCATTTGCGTCTAATACCAATTACCGCTGCGTCCACGCCACCTTCATCTTAGCAGCCCATTGTCTTTTCTATAGCTTCTTGGTGGTCCACGCGAACTAGGCTTCGCTCTGGCAGGTCCACTTGTAACACCCTATCATAGGGTCCATTACTACCGCTCATTCTGGTAATCAATGCTATTCACCTCACGCTAAAAGGTTCACGTGCATCCATTCCTCGGCGATTCAGTGGTCCACGCGATCGCCTTCTATCTCCAGCAATTCATACCTACACTGACTCATTCTTACGGTCCATGCACTTACCTTCACTGACAATCACGGCATTCCATTTTCATTCTTATGAATTCAGAAACTCTTCTCAGATTTAGTGGTTCAATGCTTATCTTCTGATTCGCGGTCCATGATATATGATGATTTTAGTATCTCATTGATCATTTTACTTTGTTGGTTCATTAATTATTTTCATTTCCTTAGGTTCACTAATCACGCGACATGTGTCCACGCAAAACGTCGATATTCCGTGTCTGACACTTCATCCGGTATTCATTAGACTTGTTTGGTTTAGTGTTCATGCGACTTTCAGTATTCCAAGTATCCATTTAATCTATTTATTTCCATAACTACGACTACCTCCACTTCATGTGGGTAATTCATGCTATTTTCAGATTTTGCAATTCATGCTATTCATTTTCATTTTTGAAATGCTCACATCGATTTTCATTCTTAGTGGTCATTTGGTCTGATGTTTCTTTATTCTGCACCATTTATCATTCTTCATGATCAGGCCCACACTCTTCACCCGCTGCCACACACCGCCTTCCGCATTCCAAGGTCCACGCGACTCACTTCATTCCAAGTGGTCCACTTCATCTTATTTCCTTCATTTCTAACGGTCACGCATCTATCTCATCGCTATATATCACGCGCAATTTTCATTCGGCGCATTCACGCACCGGCTTTATCTTACAATCCACTACATCGACTGTGATTCATGGTCCATTACCTTCAGATTTCAAGACCACGCCATTCCAGATTCTGGTAATTCCATTTATTCATTATCTCCAGTTCACGCGATTATCATTTCGGGCGGTCTAATGCTTTCATCCTTCAGATTTTTAAGGTCTTCATTACCCTTCCTCCTTCTATCGGTAATCATTACTCATTTTCATTTCAGGTCCATTGATTTGTTCATCATATAATTCACGTTGACTTTCAGATTTTAAGGTCGTTATCTATTTTCAGATTCTTGGTGGTCCATTACCGTCTTCCAGATTCTGCAAGGTCCAATGTTATCCTTCGTCCATAAATCTTAATGCCACTTATTTATTCGGCATTCAATACCTTCACATTCTTATGGTCCAATGCCATCTTCCAGCATTCCAAGCGCATTATTGAATATCGACTCCGGTACCATACTTGAGCTTATTAGGTGTTCACAATCATACTCCATCCCATGGTCTGATGTGATTTACTTTGGTATTCAGCGGTTCAATATTCGATTATCTTCAGACCATTTGGTCCATTATTTCAGTGGTTCATTTAACCATCTACTCCACAATTATAATGATACCTTTATTCAAGGTCCATGCGACCCACTTCATTCCAAAGGTCCACACACCACCTTCGTGATTCCAAGCGCCCATAAAGACCACTATTCATAATCACGAACATTAGTTGGCATGTCTACGACTATTTTCATCTGCAAACCACACTTTACCTAAAATTCCTTCCTGTATTTAAATAAACATATATACTGAATGCATCCATATCACTGCAATCGTGATTATAACTGCGACTGCACTCTATTCAAAAGAGTATATTTCACATGATTCTTTCAGACGGTAACGACACTTATTTTGACTTCTGAGAACTAACATCAATTTTTCATTCATATCCACTGCTAACCAATAACATCTTTAGTGGTTCATTTTATCAATGACTTGAAACACAATCTTCACTTCATCTCCTGGATTACTGAACCGCAACTTCTTCATTCACATACGATGATTCTACCATTTATAATCCTTCAATTTCCTAAGATTACTCACATTCATATGTCTTCACCTAAGTTCACTAAATTTATATTCAAACAAATATTTATCAATCACTTAGCTAAAATGTATTTTTATCAAAATGACCTTAAAGAATTTTATTCACTATTGTCATTTATTTTTATCATATTATTATCCATTTCTTTTCAAATTTCTATACTAATAATGAGAAAAATTTGTTATTTTATTATTTATAAGAAATTTTATAAATATAAGTAATAATCATAATAACTGACGCCCCGTGATTATAAAATTAAAAATAATAATAATAAAAATAATAAAAAGATAAAAAAAAATTGATTAATAAATCTATCAAGATACAGTGACAAGTGAGTTATATTTAACAAAGAAAGTGATACCTAAGAAAGAATAATGCTAATGCAGATGTAAGAGCAAGAACTAAATGCGGTGAAGAAAGTTATGTTAACTTTAAGTCGTGGCAGCAGAGCAAATAATCTGGAAACACGTTGTTACCACGTCACTTAAGTCGCAAGGATTATTGTTGCAAGAGCCAGAAAGGGCAAACTTTGAGAAACGCGTACAGGTTATGGAACGATTGTGAAGCGTTGTTCATTTTTATTGCTGCCGATATCGCCCAATGGCTTTACGCTACGGTGGATGTGACTACCACATGTACAGATATGCAGCGTCGATGGGACGACGGAGGTTGGTATATATCGACAATGACTGTTGGCAGCAGATCAGCCAGCAAATCAGACCGTTTCACGAACTAGGGGGAATGATTTATCTCAAGTGACGAAGTTATTTTAATTCTAACTCTGACATGAATATTCCCTTAATGTTCATTCATGTCTCTCGCTTATTGGTCTCATTTACTTCCTATCCCACGTAAATCATCCCATGCCATATGCTATCTTCGTCATTCATGTCATTATAACGATGACATGTTCCCTGATTTAAAAACCTAATACGTGAATCCCCTAATATCCTAATCAATAAATTCACCGTGGAATCCCATTCATTTACTTTTTTTCAGCACAGGCTGCTGTACCAATGAGTGTTGATTCACCTAAGGTCGTCGACTGTAAGGCTCATTTGAGTAGCCATCATACTCCGGAACTCTTATGCACTTCTGAAAAATCTTCAGAAAAAAGTTATGAGCTTCTTATTAACAATTCACAAATCAACAAAAACATTTTGACGAGTGAAACAACTTCTTGTTTAATCGCACGCACAATCAATTGAGAGGCAAAACTAGTCGAATGGACGCTATAGGTGCTAGTACTCTTCCTATAAGCAGAATAACTCCCGAACCTAAACCGTTTCAAAGATCATATTTTAAGTTTTTCCAAAATTTCTTTTAATAAATTTTTGGTAATACTCCTCTGTTTTTCTAATTAAAGCTTTTGTTCGTCATTCCACGTGATCCCTATATTTAAAAAAAATAAATAGGAAAGATAAGTGAAAATGAAAACTAATATTAAAAATATATTTTACTTTGTAAATTTTAAATTATTAATTAAAAACATACCTAATGAGCTGAATAGCTTAACGACGAGATTTCTTCCTGTTGGGCTGAGATCACTTTGTTGAGTTAACATTCTACTAGATCTCGAAGATTATCATCATTATCTAGTTACCTTTGTGTCTTTTATAAACCATACGATTTATCATTGTCAATACGGCACTATTGTTATGATGAGTTTCTCAACATGCATATTATTGCAGGTACTAGATCTCAGCGTCTATCGCTTTCTTATTAAGGTGATGATGTTTCTTGATGTCCACATTTATTTGCATCCAGAGACTAAATCTAGTTGTCAGATTATTGTGATGAAGGGACATATTTGACCAAATCAATCCTAAGTTTATCATTATATGATGCTTAAATAACGATGAATCCAATCCAAAGTGCTCCATCGTCGCTACATGCTCTAAAATGAATGATGACTAATAATACGTACAATACATATGGACAATTGTCTTTGTAAACGAAATTTGCTTTTATATTGGCTTGAAGATAATGCAACCTACATGTCCTCATTAACTGAGAATCAGTTCAGATATTGTAGAGGCTAACATAATTCCGCATGCACTATCATCCACAATAATATTGACTATTTAACAAAGATGATAAATAATCCACGTGATACAACGATGTTATATTCAGATATTCTACAATTTTCATGATCACAAATGAACCATGTCAAAGATTTTAAACTATAATACAATTTACTACTTCAAACTGTACCCCACTTCAATGAAAATGTCTCACTACCTCACTTTATTTTCAGATATGGTTACGATCTTATATGGATTTACGAATTGTGATTGCACTCTTTCAATATTTAAAAAGTATCAACTAGTTAAGAGTACAGACTGCTCATACTTCCTACACTTATTTTTCAATCAGACAAGAGTAATATTGGCGAAAGTTGCGTTAACATAAAATTTTATATCATCATAGTGAACACCATCCAAAGTCTTTCTGATGTCCCAGACTGCATAAACTTTACTTGAATGAAATTTATTAATCAAATCGCCAAAGCTTGGTAAGGGGTAAATTAGGCTCAAAGATTTTTCTCCAAACTTCATCAACCAATTGAAAACAGTGAGCCTAAAAAATACAAGTCATGCAAGAATCTTTATTATGATATATGAATTACACAATAACTGAATGTTAATGTAATCTTGATGATCACTTCAAGAAAATAAGAATTAATACATAAAGGTTGGTTAAGAACTAAAGATAATGTAGAATATAACAAGTGCCAGAATGTAAAAAATGTAGGGAAGAAGAAGATTACACAAGAATTTGTCCTAGTTCAATCTCAACCATAGAAAGATACATCCAGTTCCTAAGAACTACTTGGGATTTTCTTCAATATATTCATAATTCTCTTACAAATAACTGCTCCAAGATCACTGACTTGAATTCTTAAGAACCATGCAAAGAACTCCTTATTTGCATAAACACAACCACCTTCAAGAGAGAATCTTTTCTCTCACAAATCAATAACCAAGATTGAGAAGAGTAGCAAAAAATCAAATATACAATCATCCTTGAAGCACAATACAAACAAAATTCTAAGTAATGATAAAACTTTTACACTTTGAATCAAAGCTCTTACAAAGTAAATTCTAAAAATTCTTTCTCTAATTGTTCTTTTTCATTTTCTTCGCTTCTTTTTTTTTTTGTTTCCTTCTATTTTGAAAAATGGTTTAGAAAAAAGTATTTATATGTAAACTTATATGATAGTTTCAAATGGGTTGGTTTTAAATCATTATAACTAAAAAAAATCTTGAAACTTTCAAACCTTAAGCTTGGTAATTGATTACTAAGGAATTATATAACTCTTATAATCGATTAATTTTGTTGGTAAAAGAATGGACAAGTAAATCTAACTTTGGGTATGGGAATCAAAGAATGTAATAGCATTAGAATACATATATATATATATATATATATATATATATATATATATATATATATATATATATATATATATATATATCCATGGAAAAACACATGTTACACGAGTGATCCATAAAACGGGTCGAAAAATCATTACAATAAGGAAGTAATCACATTATGAGTTTATTATAATCAAAAATTTTAGGCAATTAGTCGATTATAGAACCAATTAATCGATAATACTGCTAAAAGATATTCCATAACTAAAAATGCACTAAAACCTTAGTCAGGCAAGTAAATCATTTATAAACTCAAGAAATCAAGCATATTGTCAATCAGTTATAATACTTATAAAGTATATCACGAAGACTAGTGAGATTGTTATGTTCCAGTTCCTTCTTGATTAATTTCTTCTTCATGCGCCGCCGTCTATTTAAATATACTTTGAAAGAAGAAGATTTATTCCATTTAAATTCCAAGTACACATCACCTTTTTCTGCCACGATCTTAAGAAAATGATGTTCACTCTGCCAATTATTAGTTACACAAGATGACATGATGTCATGAATTGCATGATTTAGCCAGCCGTCTGGAGACGGCGATTTGACAAAGACAAAAACAAAGCACGAGTGTGCTTTAGCAAGATCCCAGATATATGCAAACAATTTTCTGCCAACACAGAGAGGCACCTCGTAAGGATGTAGAAAACTCTTTATACCCGTGATAAATTAATTTTAATTAATACTAAAGAATGTTAAGATTGTTAAATTTTAAAAGCAGAAATATTTGAAGTGGATAAAATTCTTCATAGAATACTGAGTTGTTTGGTAAAGATCCTTCAAAGGTAAAAATGATGATTTCAAACATTGAGCAAAGAATAAAAAAAGGCCTAAATCATAATCGATGAAAGACACGATATTTGTTTTAATGACTATCACCAAAAAGTACTATTATGAAGCAGAGAATATCCATTTTCTTAAGTCGCGATTTATAAAATCCATGACGATTTCCTGAATGACGAAATCGCCAAAGGCTTTATCTGAATACTTGGTGATCTTCAGAATCATATGTCGCAATATCGATGGTCAGCACTATGTCCTTAATGCGTTCTGCTTTTTTTCAAACGATGGTGCCTTATCATCCGTCATATCAACGATGATAATCACTAACTATTTTTCGGACTTTGAATGAGTTGCTGTGTCCAATGTCATGAGACTCAAATATGATGGAATAATCCAAAGCACGCAATTAAGAATATCGCTTCTACGATCTGCTTCTATATTCTCACATCTTATATTTACATGTGTTATATACATTATATTTTTCATGATATACTCAGTCGCTATAAACTCAAAAATATTATGATATTAGCTCAATGATTAAGATCCCAACCACAGTTAGCGGTAATAATATAAATTTCGACACAAAAGTAATAAAACATTCAGTGTCGTTTCTTCTACCGTTATTGAGTTATTCACTTTGAGGTTATGAAATTGTAGATTATAAATATACGTTTCCAATATACACAAAAGTATAAACTTTATGATAAAGACATGCTGCCATCAACAACATCAGATAAGATGATAATTATTTGATCATTGAAAATTGCCAAGCATAATCACGTGGTCATATATTAAGAAAATTTTGAATTGGTCGGTTAAAATCATGCCAAGTCCCAAAGAAGCAATTCTGAACCTGATAAGAAATTTAAGCAGAACTTGATGGTAAATATCATTATTTTTGGAGTAGACTCAAAAGGCGTCACCGACGACAACAGCTGCTATGCTTAAATGACCAACATTTTCTATCAAAGATACATCGCTGATAATACACCTGCCACGCATGATTATATTGACGTGGATGACTGAAAAAATACGCAGTGATATCGTTATCTGAATACTTTAATGACACGCGATACGACAACTGATGGTGCAAATTCACCTCTAGATTTGGTTTGGATGATGAATTACAAAAATAGTTAAGATTCCACAACCATGGGTAAAACGGACATTATTTACCTCCTACGCACTGTCATAAATGATCAAAAAAAGAGAAAAATAGTTTTTTACAAAGTCGGTCTCACATGGGATTGGAAGTGTGACACAAGGTTATTCTTCAAATTTCAAAAGGCTTGTCTCCATGAAAGATCATAAGTTAGTTGATTTAAAGTCTCATGATTGTCATGTCTTGATACAACAACTACTTCTGGTGGTTATTTGTGACATTTTGTCTAAAAAAGTTAAACACGCCATACCTAGGTTGCGTTTCTTTTTCAATTGTATATGTAGAAAATCCATTGACCTCTAAAATTGGATGAGTTGGAAAAAGGTGATTTTACAATCTTGTGCCAATTGGAGATATATTTTTCTTCATTATTTTTTGACATTATGGTTCACTTAGTTATTCATATAGTAAATGGGATGAAGTTATGTGATTCATTTTATCTACGGTGAATATATCCAATTAAATGATACATGAAAATATTGAAAGAGTATCTGAAGAATCCACACTGTCCTGAGGCATCTATGATTAAAACATACATTACAGAAAAAACTATTAAATTTTGTATAAAGTATTTGTCAAAAGTGGAACCCATCAGACTTTTTAAGTTTCATCACGAGGGAAGACAAGGAGGTAAAGGTAAATGAGGTATAATTGTGAAAAACATGAGTCAGATAGAAGTTCTTCAAGCACATTTGTATATTTTGAATAACATCGATGAAGTTCATCTTACTTATCTACTTACAAAAGCATTAAAGAGGAAAAAAATTTTGAATGAACGAAAAATAGTTGTTGAATGATCATAATAAAAAATATTCTTAACTTGGTTTGATGAAACCATTAAGAAGGATGATGATGATTCTGATACATTGAAGGGGCTAGCAAATGATCCAAATTTTGATTTCACATGTTGGAGTGGATATGATATCAATCATTTTTCCTTGTACATAAAGTCTAAGGATGATAAAAGTACCATGCAAAACAGTGAGGTTATGGTGGTAGCTACGTTGATGCACTTTTCAAGTTTTAGAGATAAAAATCTTATTATGGCATCCATATCTTACATTAGAGTCATTAAAGAAATTTGGGAGTTTGATTAGAGTAAATTTAGAGTGTCTATTTTCAAATGCAAGTTGGTTAATAGTAATAATGGTTTCCAATTTGATGAATTGAGATTTATATTGGTTAACCTTCATAAAGTAGTTTATAGGGATGATCCTTTTATCATAGCCTACCAAACAAAAAAAGTGTTTTATGATGAAGATCCTTCCAACAAAAGATGATCAGTTTTTTTTTCAAGAAAAGACTACGATTTGTAGCAATGACACTAATGATGTGACAAACATTGATATTTCTCAAACTCCCTTCTCATTGAGAATAGATACTCTTAATGAAAAAAATAAAATTAATGATGTACATGCTATTCAAAATGATCATCATGAAATGATGTAAGACAATATTACTATATGATATAAGTTAGTTGGTTATTTATTTTATTAAATTATCAATCCATGTTTATTATTACTTATTTTAATATGTTTATTACTTATTTTATATTCATGATAGTTTCTAACATATATTTTTTATATGTTTTAATAGGAATAAAGGAGTGGAAAAATGTAAAGCTTCAATTGAAAGATCAAATTTGAAAAATTATCATGGTATATCACTTTATATCATTAAATTTCTCCATATTTTTATGATTTACTAACTAATTACATCTCTTGATTTATGTAACATACGTACAATGTGTTATATATATATATATATATATATATATGGCCATTGGTCACTAGTGAGATGTGTCTCCTTGTAAGGAGTACTAGTTCCTTGATGATAAGATGTGACAAAGATTTGTTGAGACATGGAAGGATCCTGCATTTGTTATTTGTATCTTTATATGTTTGTGTTTATTTTTAGTTGACTTATGTTCTCTCTTTTATGTCTAATTAATTTGATTTACTATAATAGGAGAAAAGAAAAAGGATCAACAAATTTTTGCAAAGAACTGCTACCCTTATAGATTATCTTGTGGAAGTTATGAGTTACTTGAGGAAAGATTAATAGAGAAGAAGTTATAAGAACATAAATAATCATCTCAAGCAGATCCATCTACACTTCTGTCTTTACCATCTCCATCCATACACCATGAGAAATGAAAGAGAGTACGATAAAATCCTTTAGGATAGTATACATTAGAGCCATCTTTCATTATTGTTGAAAAGATTGTAAGTAATTATAAAATTAAATAATATTTTTATAACTTAAAAATATATATTATTGATAATGATAATTTATATTTTATAGGATTCTTTGGTTGAATAAACCTCATAGGGAACCTTTGTTCCTGTTGGACGGGTTGATATTCCTAATACTGTTATTGGTCAATTAGAACATCCAAGTTATGTTCTTGCTGTTGGACTAGGTGGTGACATTAGATAGTATTTTGGATTGTCTTCTACTATATGTGGCTCAAAAGAAAGACTGGTGTTAAGGGATGAGTTCGAGGCTGTGAGAGAATACATGAGGCAAGAACTTAGGGAACAACTTCGAGAGGAGTTAAGATAGAAGTTCAAGCAAGAGTTCAAACAGGAGCTTGTATCTTTAGGATTTTCCCATACATATAAACAGGAGAACATTTCCCCTTCTCTTAAACACCAGAGCATAAATGGGACTTGTGCTCTGACTGCGAAAGATGTAGCAAGAGGAGAGGAAGATTGAGTTATATGTTGATGATTCGCTTCATTTGGTAACCATTAGGAAAGTTAATAACTTGGGCTCAACATCCATTACAAGAAAATTCATGATGATAATGTTAGGGTGGTGATTGAACATGTTCAAGATACAAACATTCTTGTTCCTATACCTACTAAGGAGGTTCATATAGTAAGGCAAGCCCTCAATCATTTTATTTTATGGTTGAAAAGACTTATGCAGCGGGCTCAACCTAAGGTATTAAATAATTTTCTAAATTCCTTTTATGTTGCTAATTTATATATATATATATATATATATATTCTAATATTTTCTAAATTAATTTTAGATTCATAGGAAAGATCTTAGAGAGGAGATTAATGTTGGTGCTAAAATGATCTTCCATCCCAATATAAGAAACCTAAAAATGATCTACTTACACATTTGTTTGGTATTTCTGTTAACCTGCTAATCAGTCTTTGCAATTCATTATGTAACCTAATATCATAAGGAAGCCTACTATTATTCATTTTTATATTATTAGGAAGAATATCTTGGAACTAGTTGTAAGTAATGATCTTTTTTGTACATCAGTTCTACAATTATGGTTAATGTAAGTAAATTTCTAAATTTTACTCGAATTAATTAAGTATCAAATTTTAACAATTAGAATTTATTTACAATATTAGGTACTTGTATCACATCTGTACACAAAGAGAAAACTTGGATCTCTGTGCAATTCTTGACCTGGTTCATATCTTGAAAATCAGGAACAAACCAGCTGACATACAGGGTTACATTCAAAGTTAATGGAAATTGAAAAAGAGTGTTACTTAGAATCTTATTTTTAATCGTAAGTCAATACTTAAAAGTTTTATTTAACACCTTAAACTAAATTTATGATTTTGGTTCATTTTCATCCAAATTTTGTAGTGGCCATTAGCAATTAATTATTATTTGTCCACAGCAAAATGTACTTATCTTTCTATACTTTGTTTGGTAAAAATCAAAGAAAAACACAAGGGACATTATTAATGTGTACATTTTTTTGTCGTTTTTTATCTATGTTCATTGTTTTTATTTCAAAAAGTATTAATTTGCTTCTTATTTTATTATAAAACAATGAATGCTCATCTTTTACTAAAAAGGATGCATTAAGCAATTGTCAAAAAACTTTCATGAATAATTTCACGTGTAAATAGTTTATTAAAAATTATTCAATTTTTTATATTTTTATTACATCATCTCTAATTATATTTAATTTTTTATATTCTTTTAAAGTGTTAAAGACAAAGTGGAGTAACTAAGTATGGATATTATGTCATGAGACATATGTTTCATATTATCTTAGTATCTATAGTTGATTCTTAGACCGAGTTAATTACAATTATTATAATTTGGTAATTTAATTTTAGTTTATAACATGATATTTTTTTTAATTTTGTTCTAACATGTTGTAGATATTTTGAAATCCTCACCTTTTATCCGAACAAGACATTGATGATGATAGAAGACGTTGGGCAATATATGATAGAGGTGGCTAATATGGGTTGATTTTATGTAACTTTAAGTTATTTTCTTTGTAAAATATTCAATATATTTAGATTTGATAATGTATAATGATATATTTAGTTTTAATAAATGGATTCTTTAGCTATTGTATTGTTTCGTTGCATATGTAGATATTATGATTAGATTATGTGATAGTATATCCAAATGAATTGGACATTAAATTTTTTTTATATCGATTAAAGTTTCAACCAATATAGAAAGTGACTTTCTACATTATCTATATATTAATTGATGTAAAAAGTTACTTTTTACCTCGATTAATATTTGAATCAATGTATAAAGTTATATTTCACATTGGTTGAAGTATGAAGTGATGCAAAAAATAAAGCTTTTTATATCGATTGGGCTAAGAACCAATGTAGAAAGTTTCTACATTGGTTCTTATTTCAACCAATGCTAAAAGTCTCTTACTACATTAATTATAAAATTAATATAAAAAATCTAATTTTTTATATTCTTTTTATATCGTTTAAATAGCTAATATAAAAAATATAAAATAATTAATATAAAAATATAATTTTTCATATGCGAATGTTTAGATCTGATTTGAAAGAAAAAGCATTCATGTAAATGTGAAAACATATTCATAAAATTTAATAAATTTTAAGTTAATTAGATATAAATATGAAAACATCAATTAGATAAATTTAAAAAAATTTTAGATTGTTATAATTTTTTATTATTTTTATTTTTTTATTATCTATTCCATGTGTATATTTTAAGTCATGTATCGTTTTTTTTAAAATAAAAAAATTATTTTTAAAAATATTAAGTTCACAGATATTTATAAAATTGATTTGGAATTTATATAATAACTAAGTAATGTTAATTAAATTATATATTTACTTTTAATATTATTTATATTATAAAAGTTTATTAAATAATTATTTACTAACTTAGATTTTACATATGGTAAATTTATTTTTTTCAAAATTATTTAAAATTAATATTTTAAAACAAAAAATTATTTTATTTTATTTTTAAATTATCAAAACCATTTTATCTAATATTATTTAAAATTAATTTTGAATTTATATGATGATTAAAGTGATGTTGATTGATTGAGTGATTAATACATCATTAATATTATTTAGATTATTCAAATTTATTGTGTAATATTTTTTAATTTTGATATTGTAAAAAGTAAATTTATTTATTTCTAAAATTAAAGTTAATTTACTTTATAAAAAATTAAATTAAAAATATGTTTATGGAATATCTATAAAATAAGTTTAAATTTGTGCAATAATTAAGTAATATTGATTAAGTGATAGATTGATCTAAAATAATTTTAAATTATTAAAACTTACAATATAATTATTTTGCTAATTTGTAGTTGAAAAATATTTTTTTTAAATTAATATATATGATAACATTTTTTTTTCAAAAATTCATTAGTTTATGATATGATCGCCAAGATATAATAGTTTTATTTTGTTAATAAAAAAATAGAATTAATAAAAAATAAAATTATATAAAAAACGGTTAAATAAAATAAGATATTTATAATTTTATATATAGAAATGAAAGTCCAAAAATTTGTATTTATAAACATTGAAGTAATTACATATTAATTTCTGAACATTTAAAGTAATTAAATAATAAAGAAAATAATAATCGATAATTTCAAGCAAATTTTGAACATTTGAAAGTTAACTAATAAATAATAATTAATTTTAATTATTTAAAACTAAAATAATAAATAAATTAATTTAAAATATTTAAAATCGATTTGACTGAATAAAAATGTTGAAAATCATGTAAGAAACTGTCAATTTTAAAACCTCCGTATCAATGATTTTCGGATAATCCATTAAAATTTAAATTTAAATTTAAGCTTGCAACATCCAAATCAAGAATTTTAGTATCCGTTCACGTAATTTTAAATTTTAAATTTTTAAATTTTAATTAAGTTTTAATTTTATTTTCTAATTTTTAAAATTTATTGCAAAAGTAAATAAATCATTCTATTATAAAAAAATATTATTAATAGGGTTATGTAATTATAACTATAGTATTAATATTACAATTTTTAATATTTACGCAATAATATTTTGATTGCACTTATCACACGCGTGAGTGAAATTTTAGTGATCACAATCTAACTTTCATGACAATTTAAAATAACACTGTCCACCATTTGAACAGTGAGTAGCCATTGTAAAATTTGCACGTAGTTAGATGAGCAATTAGACTGTGATAAATACCTTATTTTTATAATACCAATCATTTTACTTTTAGACTTTATTGAATTATTTATCATACACCAAAAGAGAAATTATGTTTATGATAGAGTCAACGAGACTCGGCAATCCTAAGTGCGCTTAAACCTTGCAAGCCCAACTTTGTGGCCAAGAGTCTTCACATCTTGTGTCACTTGTGCTCTAAACTCATTAGAAGTGAAGGATTTGTACTTAGAGCTTTTAATCTGAAGGTCTTCATCAGGGAACACAAAGTAGCACAGTGAGATCCTTTCTGCATGTTTGTTTAGCTTCACTCTATGTGTTACACTTTTGTATTTGTCATCACTTATTGCCTAAACAAAAATATTATCCATTATCAATAGAGAATTAAAATTTTTTATTATAAATTAACAAATTTCACATTAATGAATTAGAAACAATTAAAAAAATCATTTAAACAAGTTGATCATCTGTTTAAAGTGATAAAGCACTTTTAGATTAAAAAAAGCTTCTCACACTAATTACTAACTTAACTTGCTTTTTCATATTTTCAAAGTGACAAATAAGACTTGTGATAGCCAAGAAAAGTAACACAAATGTAAGCAATAAACTATAGTTAATTAATACAATTTAAGGCACAAAAATAAATTAATTAATAAAATCTAAAAGCACAAAAATATATTAAATTTAGACCTGCATCATGTCTCCAAGGTTGACAATTAATGTGTTGGAAATGGGTTTTACAGTAAACCATCGATCATCTTTGAACACTTCAAGTCCACTCACTTGATCTTCTTGGTTTAATATGGACAAAACTGAGCTATCTGTGTGAACTTCCAAGCCCAAACCAACATTAGGGTTAGAGCAATGCGGATAACGGTAAACACGCATAATTCCTGTATTTTCTGCTATGTAGGAACTAGACGGTTGAAGGTTCAGGTCAAGATTCTTCACCATAGCTTCAAATAAAGTTGTAGCAATTCTAATCAAATGGTTTCCATATTCCACCATCAAAAGCCTAGCCAACCAAAACATGCATGTAAGTCTTGTTAATTTCCAAATAAATAGGAAAAAAAAGTTAAACAAGAGAAAATTGAACAGAGTTAATTTATTTCTTACTTACTTAAAAGATTCAAGCATAGGAAGTTGAGCTTGAAATTGGGATTGGGAGAGTTCACCCAAAGGCATATAGAAACCTTCAAGCCAATTGAAATTTTGAGGATCCCTTGTTAAGGCTAGCTCAGATTGATTAAGGACAGGGGTACCTGTAAAATAATTCATAGGGGTAGGCATTACATGAGGCCTGCTTGGATTCAAAGGAAAGAGAGAAGAGTTGTTGGGCTTGGTTTTGAAGTTGGGCCAACAAAGTTGATGGAATCTCATGGTTAACCAAAAGGAATACACCCCAATGCTTGCAAGCCTCCTCAAACTTGTCCTTATCATGAGTCAAACGTTGAAGATTTATGATCGGTGGTAGGGGATCCAGGTCCTCTTGAACTGGGTGGTCACCGTCATCAGGTGGCGAGTGGATCAGGTGATGGAGAATGGGAGGAAAGGATTCCAAATTACTCATTCTTTAGGTTCTAATTAGTTCATAGTATACCTATTATACATTAATAAAATGATTATTCATCACAACCTTCAACGTTAAGAGAGAATTATTAAAATATTTATAATAGAATTAACTTGGTACAGTAATATATGCCTTATTTAATACTCACTTCGTTTTTATTTATTAGGTAGAATAAAAAATTTGTTTCTATTTATTTATTTTAATTTTTAAATGATTATTAATTATATATATATTTATTAATTATTATTAAATATAATAAATGAAGAAAGAAAAAAGTAAAAAATAAATTAAAAAGTAAATATTTTTTAAATATTAATTATATTTTTAATATTTATATTTTTTTTTCAAGATAGATAAAAAAGAATGGGAAAATACTTTAAATTAATTAAAATATAAATATTAAATAATATTATATTTTCATTATCATAAATAGTTTTTATATTTATTATCCGTTCATTAATACATTAAAAATAATTTTATGAAAGACTATTGGATGCATATTGATAGAAAAGACTCATTTGATAGTGAGGATATGATTATAAAAGTAAATAAGATATAAGAATACATAAATAAATGTTTAGCGAATATTAAATAACAAAATAAATAATATTATATTATTTTTTGTTATATTTAAAATTAATTAACGACAATAAGATAGTATATAAATTATATTCAACTAAGGAAAATATCATTTCTTTAAAATACACACATTTTTTAAAATTAGTTTTATTATTAAATTGGTAAATTTTAAATCAAATGTATATAACATAAAATACTAAAGTTTTAAAAATATTTTTCTATAAAAATTATTTTTATTAAATTAATATCTAAATTTTTTATAAAACATTTCCATAAACATACTCAAATAAGATTTTAAGAAAAAATAATAATTTCAGAATATTTAATCTAATATGATTTTAAAATATAAAATTAGTTTTTATTTAATTTAATTCCACAAAAATGTTTTTAAAATACTTTAATTAATATTAAAAATTGTGTTTGTAAAATTTATATAAAAATTGTTACAAAATTAATTTTTAATAAAATAAATTTTGTAATAAAAATAAAGAGAAAATTTTAAAATAATAATAAAAATAAAATGGAAATGAAAAAATATTATATTATTAGAATTTAAATAAATTTCCCTTAAGATAATTTTTAATTAAAAAAATATAAAATAGGAGAATAGGATAAATTATCTTATCTTGTTAGTATAACAAACACTAAAAATAAAAGTATATGATATCCTGTTTTTATATAACTATTAAACAAGTTTACAAAGTTAAAAAAGTTAAATATATTCTTAAATTCTTTTAATTATTTTAAAATAAATATTAAATTATTTTATACATTTAATACGATAATAAAAATGTTTTTTTAAACTTATTATCATAAGTCATGGATCTTCTCTTATTATTTTTAAAATAAACATTAAATTACTTTTATACATTTAATATGATAAACATTTGTTTAGTAAAAATGTTTTTTTTTAATTTATTATCATAGGTAAAGCATATTTTCCTCTAAATGAAAAGGTCCATTCAAAAAGGGGTATATATAAAAAATATTTATAAAACCTAACATATGTAAGAGAAAAAAAAAAAAATATAAAGAGAAATTAAAATAAAATACATGGAGATAAAACAAATAGAAATAATTTTTATCCATTTTTATTGAATAAACTAATTTTACAAATTTTTTATATAATTTTAACAATTAAATAATATTTTAATATATAATTTTATTCTACAATTATATATGTATGAATTTTAAAATTATATTATTTAATATACATAATAATATCATATAATTTAATAATTTAATTAATAAATAAATTATTTTTTAAAAAATTATTGAAAGTAAAAGTTTTCAAATACTTAATATTAATGAAAACTGTGTCATGCTTGTGTTTCTGTTTTTAAAAATTTCTCAAGAATAAATATATTATTAAAGATAAAGTATTTTATGTATTTTATAATACATATTAGAAAAATTATATTTAAATTTTAAAAATTAACAAAATTTTAATTTGGATTTTTATTTATAGCATTATTTTGATCATTTATTTATATAATTGTATAAAAAATTAATAATAATTTGTATAATTGAAAAAGTATATAATGTTAAATTGTTAAATAAATTAGGAAAAATTTGTATAAGAATAAAAAATAAAATATATTGGATGAGCCTTTATTAAATTTTGGAGGGTATAAATATATATTTTTTACTTATTAATGCTAAATATTAATTATGATTTAATAAAAATACTTTAAAATGATTTGATTGAATATTTAATATTATCTATCAAATATAAAATAGAATGTGAAAATTTTTATTTTATATAATTACAAAACTCAATTATTATTATTTTAAATTTCATGATTATTGGACTTTTTTTTGTGTTGCTATATCATTTTTCATTTTAAAAATATTAAATGTTATTTTATTATTGGTGTTACTATACGCCTGTGCTAAAATCGTACAAAGTAACTAGATGTATCAAATTGTTTTAAAGCAATAGCCATAGCCATATTTTTACAATCTCAATTTTACAAATAAATTTTAACACTATGACAGACTAAATCATGGGACGGTAACTTCATAAAAAATAATTTTTTAAACATATAAAAAATAAAGTTTACATCAAAATTTTTTTAAGAAGAAATATTTAAAAAAAAATACTAAAAAACAGAAATTCTGATTTAAAAATAAGTTAAAAAAATAAAAAATACTATCATCCTATTTGTCTCTTCCTTAAAGTAAGTTAAATGTGTATTTTAAAATAATTTTAAATAATAATTTATTAAATTTTTATTAAATTTAAAAATAAAATATTTAAATAATATATACATGTAAAAAATATATATTTAAAAAATGTCTAACAAAATCTTAATCTTATTTTTACATATTTTATATTGAAAATTTTAAAATTATATAATTCTATCAATTTGATACATTGAATAATAAATTTACTTGAAAAGTGATTTAAAAAAAATTGAAGATATTTTTTTAAAAATTAAATTTTTGTGAAAACAAATTTTGATGATTTTTTTTAAAAAGAAAACTTTTCAAAAAACAAATTATAAAAATTTGAAGGATTTTAAAAAGGTTAGCCTCTTGTTTCAGAAAATGTTTTGTTTCCAGTTTATATTTTATTTATAAAAATAATACCTTGTTTTTATTTTATTTTATTTTTTTAAAATTTTGTTTTAAAAATAATTATTTTTGGTTTTTATCATTTTTATATAAAATGTTGAGAATATAATAGAAAATATTTTTTAAAATTAAACGTTACCTTAATTTTGATGAAAATGAAATTTAATAAATTGTAAACTTTGATAATTTTAAATATATATATATTTATTTATTTATTTATTTATTTGATATAATACTTAACAATTTTTATATGCATGAAGTTTAAATGGTAGTAGATAATGCTGATTGAGATGATCAAATACCAACTAATAATAGTCAATAGAACTAATTTAATAATAAAAAGTTGAAAATTAAAATAGTTTACATATATTATAAGTTTAAATTTTATTTTATTTTATTGTAAGAAAAATGAAAAAAAAAATATTAAAAAAATAAGTTGTAAGACTACAGATTAAAAATCATTAAGATTGATTAAGTAATAAAAAATTAACTCTGAATGATGGTTAGATTGTTTTGGAAAAGGAGGATTTATATTTTTTTTATAGTTGTTTTTGGGATCAACAATAAACTATTGAAGAATACAAAAAATGTTTTAAATATTTAATTTGATTTATTTATAAATTTTAAATTTGAACTTAAATTTATTATTTTTTTTTTTTTTGTTGTCAAAGTTTAGTCTATTTTAAAATTTACAAGATTTACAAACGATTGATTAAAAAAAATTTACATTTTAAGGTCAATAAGATAAAATGTTTATAAATTTAATTATATAATTTTAAAATACGTATATTTAACACTTTATATATATAAATACATTAACATGTAAAATAATATATAATGCAGATACGTAATATGTATATATGTAATATATATATATATATATATATATAAAAATATATAAAAATTAAAATAAAATATAAAACAATTATTTTAAAATTAAAGTAATATATACAATTCTTATAATAAAATATTAGAAAATTTTATAATATAGGATTATTTTTATTTGAGATTAAAAATTAAAAATTTTAATTTTAACAAATAATATAAATATATTATTATTATATAAATATAATATAAAAATAAATAAACTTTTGAATAGTTAAACAAGTTTTTTAATAAATTTAAATTTAATTTATTTATCTAAATTTTTTTAATTAATTTAAACCTATCTATTTGTTAAACAAGTAAAGTCAAATTAGATTTTAAATATATTGAATATTTAGTATTATTTTTTGTTCCTTATATTTTTCATTTTTTTTATCTCTTATCTAATGACTATTATATTTTTGTGAGAGAGATGTATTGAAGATTTTGTTTTTAAGGAGAGATAAACTTTTAAAAATAAAAATTTAAAACCATATTTTTAATTTCAAATTCTTATTTTTAAAATTTAAAATATATATTTTAAAAATAAAAATATGAAAATTAAATCATATTTTAATTTTTGAATTCTTATTTTTGGAAGTTATATTTTCATTTTCATATTTTTATTTTTAAAAGTTTTATGTAAATATGAAATAATAAAATTTTAAAAGCATAAAAATTATAAAAGTATTGCATAAAAAAATCACAATTTTTTTTAAAATTTAAATATTACATATTTATATTTTACTTTTAAAAATAAAAATTTAAAATTTAAAATATAGCTTATAAATTTTTATTTTTAAAATTGATGCATATCCTAAAAAATATAATCATCATTTCATAGAAAAATGAAAAAAATAATTTAAAAAGTAATAATCGAATATGGCATGAGATAATTCAAGTATTGAACATGCCTGATTATTTTTTTTACTGTTCTAATGTTTTAATTTAGCATTCTATATATTTTGTAAAATAAAAACCTGATTAATCGAACAATTTATGATTTAAAATAAAATAAATAAAACAATAAAATATATATAATTTTAAAATGCAAATACTATAAAAAAGATATATTTTAGTTTATAATTTTTTTACTATTTATAAACCAAATTTTAAAAAATAAAAATAAAATAAAAATTATACCATATTTTTATGAATAAAAGTAAATCAAAAGAAAAAAAGAAAAATTTCTTAAATCAAAATTTACCTGAACATAAAAATATTAACGGTAAAAACATTTATGATTAAAGGTAAACAAAATTACAAAAAATAAAAATAAAATAAAATAAAAAATGTATCTCTAAGTTAATCAACATCTTTCATATTATATAGATAGAGTTTTTAAAATCATTAATGATTTATGTTGAATATTTTTTTTATTTTTAAGTCTGTTAAATGAATCTATGGAAAGTATAGATGGATAAAGAGTGTCTAAAATCATTAATGATTTATGATGATTTTTTTAATATTTGTGTAAATTTAAGAATAATATTTTTAAATTATTTAAATGTTGACATTTGTTTATATACAGTAAACATCTTTCTTCTATTTTTATAATTGTTATTCTTATTTATTAAAATTTAAAAATTATATATAAATTTTAAAAATTATAATTATACATTTTCTTCACTTTATACAATTTAAATTTAAATGGTCAAAATTTAACATTAAATAAGTTATAAAAAAATAAAAAATTATTAATTTATATAGTATAAATTATACAAATTTTTACATTGATAGTAATTTAATATAAATTTTAATTTTTGATAATTTAATTTTAAATTTATAATTATATTTCTCTTATTTTTGTATCAATTTTCATTAAAATTAAATAATTATAGAAATATAATTAAAATATAATTATATTTATATATTATGAAAATAAATATATTATGTAATTTAATATATATATCAATTAATTTCAAATTAATCTATATTTTATAAATATAATTTAAATAATTTTTTTAATTTAGCAGTTGATTTTATAATAAAATTATTTAATAATACATTTTTAAAATTTAATAATAAATTCTTAAATAATATAAAATTTAGTATAACTTATACTAATAAATTTAATTTCTTCCCTCATAATATATATAATTTAATTTAATTTAATTTAAAATATTTGATAATAAATTTTTTATAAAAATCGTAAATTAAGGTGCAATATAAAGAAGTTAGATAAGTTTCTACCCATTTTCTTTTAAGAATTAAATATATAAATATTTTAAATGAAAATATTAATTTTATAATTTATTATTTTAATTATCAATTATTTTATATTAAATTTATATTTTTATTTTTGAAAACAATAATTTTTTTTTATATCAAGAAACTGTATTTTATTTTTTTATTTTTAAATATTATTATTTTAAATCAAATTTTAATTTATCTAATTATTAATTGAAAATTTTTAATATCTATACATTTATAATTAATGTATGGACATCATGTTTGTTGATTCATATAATTTTTTGTTACTTAATACAAAAGGTGTTTTTTAATTCTTATAGAGAGTGTGGATAGAGTCCGTCTAAAATCATTAATGATTTATTTAATATAGTATGGACTTTAGCTCTTGGCAAGTTGGTTGAGTCAACCCACCCCAACCACCAAGAGTACTCTCTCACTCCATTCAAGTTTACTTTCCCTTCTCTTCCATTATTTTTGTTCCAATTAGACATATCAGTTGAACCCGAAAAGTTCAAAAGGGGTTTTACCAGCTCATCAATTGCTTGAGTGAATCAGTTATGGCAAGGTGTACTACATCCAACGGAGTCGTTTCTGAAGCACTTACTCCAAACAACTATGACCATTGGAGCATTCTGGTCAAGAACTATCTAGTAAGGGAAGATCTATGGATTGGTGTTATAGAAGAAAGTACACAAACTCCTCAAAATTCGACTCTGGAAACTTCGACTGACCGAGAGAAAAAGACTGAATGGGAAAAGAAGAATGCCAAGGCTTTGCATATTATTCAGATATCCTGCAGCTCTGAAACTTTCTCTCAGATAAAAGAAGATACCAAAGCTAAAGGTGCCTGGAATACCTTGGTATCCTTGTACAAGTCTAGACTCGTAGCTAATGCAGACATTGAACAAGGTAATCCAATCCTTCTCTTTCCCTCCAAACATTTTCTTCTTCTTTTGTCTTATTTTAATATTTATTAATTGGTTGCTTGCCCAAACAGAATATATCAAATTTAATTAAGTTTAACAAATGTTTTCTTTTGTGAAAAATATTAGGATCTTTTATTTTAGTTTTTATAAAAATTTCATTTGTTTTAATCTTTATTTTCAATAAAAAATATAATTTTAGTCTTCTATCACAGATTAAAAATTATAATTTTTAGTAATTTTTAAAGATAAAAAATGAATAAATTGTTTTCAGAACTAAAATTAAAATACATCAGATGTTTGAATAAAAACTTATTTATACCTCATTATTAAATATAAGATATTTTTCAATTTATTAGTATCTATTATTGTTAAGACGAGTTGTATTACAGTGAAGTTTAAAGACTAAAAATTAGAATTAGGTATTATATATAAGGACTAACTATATTTTTGTTTTTAGTTATTATATTTGATTTTTATTTTTACTTTAATCTTTATAATTCATAGTAATTTCATTCTACCGTCATAAATGTTTTTGGCTTTTGAAGCCTAACAGTATTATCATAATGCTATAATGGTAAAAAAAAGGTGAAAATGAATTTGAAAATAATTGTACTTGTAATAACTCAATTGAAAACTATTATGATATAAGAACCAAATTACAAAAAGAGTATTACAGAGAAACCTTTTTGTTTTAATAAATTTTCCTCATCACACTCACTATTGCTAAATCAACAAAATGTTAGGATTGCCTTTACTGCACAGAGGTGTACAAAGAGGTGATTGGGATACTGCAATGACTTTCGTGAGTAACAATCGTAAGGCAATGTATGAAACTTCAAATACGGGAAAGACGGTTCTTCACGTTGCAGTTTTCACTGGACAAGAGGATATGGTCGAAACGTTAGTAAAGAAAGTGCCAAAACGGCTTCTGTTGGAACGTGATACGAGAGGGTACACAGCCCTGGCTCTTGCTGCAGAGTTGAGTGACAGTATCTCCATAGCCAAATGCATGGTTGAAAGAAACAAAGACTTGTTAACAATAAAGACTAACGAGGGGCTGATACCACTTGTGCTGGCTGCTGTTAAAGGCAATAAAGTTATGGCCAAGTATCTGTATGATAAAACTCCTAGGCAGGTGTTCATGGAGGACAATGGCAAGACCGGTGCCTTACTTCTTACCCGATGTATCACCAGCGAGATCTTTTGGTAAGAACTTTCACAAAATCTAAATTGTCAAATATGTCCAATTGGAATGAAATTTTCTATTTAACCATGTCTTCTTAGCTCAAAAAAGTCAATTTAATATAATAAATACAAAAGTTGACGTTTTATAAATAGATTTTTGGTTGGATAAAAATTTTAAAAAATCATATCAGACTTTAAAATAATGATTTATATCTAGTTAAAAGAGCAAGCTCAAATCTATGGTTTGAAACATAAATTAGAGATGTTTAAGGTGAAGTCTGACTCGACTGATTGATCCTATCCTCAGCATACAAGTTCCAACATTGATTTTTTTTCTTTTTTCTTTATATATTAATGATTATTTTATTTTATTCTTTTTGGTATTAATTATATTTACACAATTATTAGATGTTGCATTGGATCTGCTCAAGCAGAATCCAAGAATACCCCTCGACAAGAAATTCGATGGTGTTAGTCCTTTATATGCATTGGCTCAGCAGCCCTCTGCCTTCCCCAGCGTAAGTCCACCTAAGTTCTGGCTACAACACTGGCTTTACAAAGGTAAGTCAACCTCATCTGAAAATAAATAAATAAATTCCCTTTAGGTTTCCTTCTTCTCATATATACTTATCAAAATAATCTGTTATTAATAGAAAAAAAAACAGAAGATCTATTTAACATATGAAGTTATAATTGAAATTCATAATTAAAATTGGCCTAGAAACACAATTCATTATAATTTTTATATTTATATGGTACAAAAATTAGAATATGGAATTATAATTTTAAATCTATTTTGATCAATTTTGGCTAGAGTTACATTGAGCTTGATGCTGTGCATTTACTGTGTGTACAAAGTTTTATTCACGGACAAGTGCAGTAAAAAAGTATTTAAAATCCTTAATATCATTCTCAGACTATTTCAACCATCTTAAAAAATGATTAAATCCTAATTTTTGAGTTCATCAAAAAAGGATTTGTTTAAAAATATTTAAAGTGAACGGAGAAAGGGTACAAAATGAAAGTAAGCGGTTTAAAGACAAAAGAGTACAAATACAAATTCAATTACGAAAAGAAATGAGACTTTGGTTACCATCCCTTCTCATTCTAATTCCATTATGAATGATTTGACTCAATTGCTAACCATCCTTTTCATTCTACTACTACCAATGATCATGCAATAACAATATTCTTTTTCTTAAGTTAACACCCCAATGATCATACAAGATATATAATTAAGAGAAACATAGAGAACATGTGTACTTGTTAAATTAATAACTGATTAGAAATCAAAGATTCCGATTGATCCTCCAAACCCTTAGATTCAGTTTACTTTATAGTTCCGTTAATTAGGCAATGGTACCATCGCCTATCCCCAATTAACTTAGAAATTAATTATCATTAATTAATTATACATAACAAGTAAAACATAATTAAATAGAAATACCGAATGAGATTCAATTGGTTACATTATAAGTTTCACCAAAGCCCCATGATTTGGGATTAGTTACATAGAGATAAGACAAATAAAAACATACTAATCCCGTAGAACAATCCATAATCCTAATTCTACATGAGAATGAAAAAATCGTAGTGTCAGCAAGGTTGGCAATAGGACTTTGCAATTTGCTCTGTGAAGAGAGACGAGAATGGGTAATGATAGGCTTACGCCCCGGAGAGTGGTGTGACCTTTGGAGACTAGGACGTTGTCATATGGTGTAGTAGAACCTCCTTTTTATGTGCGTAGAGTAAGGTTTTAATGTGGTGGACTGGGCTTGACCTAGCCGATTCCTCAGTCGTCGCGACCAATGTACGTAACCTAGTAGTATCGTAGGACTGATATGTCATTGTCGCATGTATTATCTTTTTATGCTTCTTTTACTTTTTTTAGTCCAAACTTTCCTATTTTCAATTCTTAGCTTTGCATGATCATTCCTACAAAAATAAGAAAGATTAGGTAGAATTACAATTAAATAATCATAAATTATATTATAATTATAACTAATTTTCCGTAGATAAATCAACAAAATGGTGGTTTATCACATCCTTAAACTTAAACATTGCTTGTCCTCAATCAATATCCCAAGGAATGGGAATGTAGCAAGTATAGAATCTAGAAACCTCACATATTAAACATGCAACAACAGAGTATAATTACCATCATGAAAACAATTAACAATAATCCAATTAAGACCTTAGTTCCTTGAAATCAAGTATCACACATAGATGTGGTCACTCTTCTCACCATCTCTCAAATGTATATGGGTATAGATCATTAGCACTCTACTCCTTGCAACTATATACTACCATAGGCTTGTCTATAAACCTCACATATCCACTGAGAGTCAAATTGCACACAAGAATCAAAAAGGCTTAATCAAGATTGTAACGTGGTTAAAGGAATTATATAATTAAGTATGATATAAGAAGGAAGGAAACACAGGTTTTCTTTTCATTATATTTTCAATAACTTTTACCCTTAAACTTTAAGAAGATTTTCTTGGGTTTCATGATTTGATAATTTTTATTTTTATTTTTTGAACTTTTTCTTCTTTTTGTTTTTCATTTTTTTTTCACTTGTACTTTTCCAAGCATTTATTTTGCTTTAGTTATAATTTAAGGGTACTTGAAATTATCACAATTAATTAAAGGCACCGAAGAATATAATTTTCAAGGTGTTAAGTTCAAAGGGGACTAAATGATATTTAAGTCTGGGTCCAATCAAAGAAACCTAATTTGCTTTTATCATATTTGTTATGCAATCAACTTACATAAGTCTTGACTAGGTTACAAGGAAGTTTTAGAATGTACAAGTTGAAGAAAAATCACTCAACAAGAAGAAAGGTTATGTGCAACCTCAATTAGGTCTAATCCTCACTATAGTTGTTCTAATGTGAGACAAGATAACAAGGAACACGACTAATTATCAATTATTTTCATCAAAATTTCTCATGTCCTCATTAGATCCAATTAATTTTTGCCACAAAATATTAGAGATCCCTAAATCCTAAATTCACTAGCATTCCAAACAATTAAACATACAAGGATATCATAAGGAACAAGAATTTTTAGAAAACATGAGGGGGAGATTAGAGAAAAAAAAAAACAAAAAAAGAGGAAGGATAAGAAATTTTGATAAATGAATAATGAATAGGAGGGAGAGAGTCTCCCTCCTCAAACTTAAGCTCTTGTATACACGTACATATATGTTTTAGTGAAGAGTAAAAAAGAACTTCCCTGAAAAAGTAGCAACCGAGGAGGAAGAAAGTCTCCCTCCTCAAACTCAGAGACCATCAATACCCTTAATATTTTTCCTGGTGGATGTTAATGATTGGAGAAGAAGTTCTTTCACATTAGATTAACCTACTCACACTAAACACACATGTTAGAGGCAACAGATAATAATGCGTCCTAAAAATAGGTTCTATACATACATGTAAAAATAAAATAAAATAAAATGTATGAGTACATAAAGAAATAAGAATTATCTAATGTCCTAAAATAATTAATCATAATAATTTATTGTAAAACAGGTTGCCTCCTGAAAGCGCTTGTTTTCCGTCACGAGCCTGACGTACCTTTACCAATGTCTAAGCACAACCACGGGTGGCTACCTTATGATCCAATAACACATTGATACGTTTCTTAACCTTCATCTCTTTCAAGGTTTCCTCGTTCTCTTTGACAAAGTTCATCATTCCATATGGGAATGCTTTATTCACTTTGTAAGGGCCGCTCCCCCTAAACTTAAGTTTTCCTGGAAATACATGAAACTGTGAGTTATAAATTAATAATCTCTTACCTATTTGGGACTCACATTTCCAAAAGTGTTTAGGATGTCCTATTTTTGGCCTCTGTTTGTGGAACCTTGAATTCTCATGCATTTTAATCCAAAGTTCATCTTTAAGGTTTGGGTCAAGCCTCCTTTGTGGTTGCATATTTGGTTCACATTCTTCCCCTGTAAGAATCTCATGGGCGCATAGTGTAAGACTTATATCTTTCATGTCATGAGTAGACCATCTAAAGACTTCTTTATTTTCCTACAAGACCTTTCGTAATTCATTGTCCCTATAAGATTAGAGAAAATAATAATAGAAAGAGAAAAAGTAGGAGGTAGAAATGCATACTTTAGATTTAAGGAAAAAGGTTTGGGTTCAAGCACTAGAGGTTCTTCAATTGATGGTTTAGGCTTACAGGTTCCATGACCCTCTATACTGTCGAAATTATTACCTTCATCTTCAACTTCTTTTGAGCTCTCACCCATAGGGGTTAAAATATCATTAGTAACTTATTGGTGGTCGTTAGTAACCACGTGCTCCTTTTCCTTCTATTTTTCCATAGGCATCTTCAACCTTTTCTCACTCTTAAGAGTAACCGCATTAGCTTGCTCCCTTGAGTTCACCTTAGGCTAGCTAGGTGAAGTCCCACACGTTTATTATGCTAAAAGGTTAGCGAGCTGTCCCAATCGATTCTCTATATTTTGAAATTGGGTTTTCCTATTCTGGATTCGGGATTCTAAAAATGTTGGCTCCTTCCTTTCTTGCCTATAGCCTTCATGGTTCTGTGCGTGAGAGAGTCTGTAAACATACTAAGTATTGTTAGTATAATTATTACCTTGATTCCCTCCCCAAGAGAGGTTGGGGTGATTTTTCCAGGTGGGGTTATAAGTGTTTCCCACACAGTTAGTCTCCTCATTTTGTTGGACTGCATTAGCTTCACCCATGCATCCTTCATCATCATCGCTTATGGATTCACAGATTACACCAGTTAGACTCAAATGCAACTGGAGTTTGGATAGGCAAGGTATGTTGTGTTTGTGCTTGCATAAGTGTCTCCATATTTTTATTTAAGGTCTCTAATTGGCTGACTATCATAGCAGTATGATCAACTTGATACATTCCTACTGGTTGGAAATTCTTCTTCCATACTTGTTTATCGACAGACCTCCATTGGTTGCTATTAGCGGCTAAGTTTCCTATGATTGTCCATGTGTCCTCAGGAGGGATATGTATGATACCCCACCAAAAGCTGCATCTATAACAACTTTATTAGCATAGAAAAGACTGTTGTAAAAGATCTGCACAAGATGAAGTATTTGATACCCATGATGCGGGCACCTCTAGAGAAGGTTTTGAAATCTATTCCAAGCCTCTTACAGTAACTCATTCTCGTACTGAGTGAAGTTGATAATTTCCACTATGATCTTGGACTTCATTGACTGTGGAAAGTATTGCGTCAAAAATAGACGCTGTAATTGGTCCTAAGTAGTGATGGATGCTTCCGGAAAAGAGTCTAACCAATCGTTCATCTTTTCAGTGATGGAAAAGGGAAACAGTTGTAATAGAATGACATCTTGCATAATGCCATTCATTTTAATGGTACTTTTTAGCCTAAGAAATTTTCTAATATGGAGATGTGGGTTTTTTTGAGGCTGTCCCTCCAAATGAAGTGAGTTTTGAATCATATTGATAAGGGCAGGCTCAAACTTATAACTAGGAACACCTTCTAGTGATGGGATTGAAATACTGCTTTGTAGGCCCTCACCACTTGGGGCCATGTAATACAATAATGTCCTTCGTCTTTGTACTGCCATATTTCTTATTTTGGTGTCTCGCCTCAATCTTCTAGCTGTTTTTACTATCTCAAGATTAAACTGTAATTAAGAACTTTGAGAGCAAGTTAGCATAAACAAACAAAAGACCGCAAAAAATTTAATAATATATTTTTTTAATTTTTTAATTAAATTTTTTTTGATAAAATATATACACATCTCAAGCAATCAAGATTCAAACTTATAAGATTGTTGGAAAATAGTCCCCGGCAACGGCGCCAAAAACTTGTTGTGCGTTTACTGTGCATACAAAGTTTTACTCACAGGCAAGTGCACCCGTGGTGTAGAAAGAAGTATTTAAAATCCTTAATATCGTTCTCACATAGACTGTTTCAACAATCTTAAAGAATTATTAAATCCTAATTTATGAGCTCACCATAAAAGAATTTGTTTAGAAATATTTAAAGTGAATGAAAAAATAGGACAAAATGAGAGTAAATGATCTAAAGACAAAAGAGCACAAATACAAGTTCAATTATGAAAAGACATGAGACTTTAGTTTCTCTTATAAATTTACCTAACTTCATCCTAATTCCCTTATGAATGATTTGAGTCTATTACTAACCATCCGTTCTCATTCTATTACTACCCAATGATCATCCAATAGCAATATTCTTTCCACTAAGTTACTACCCCCAATGATCATGCAAGGTATATAATTAAGAGAATCATAAAGAACATGTGGACTTGTTAAATTAATAATTGATTAGAAATCAAGGATTCCGATTGATCCTCCAAAACCCTTAGAGCTGTGAAGGTTTTACTTCAGCCTCGAAAAAAGTGGGGTTCATAGATGGAACTCACAAAAGATCATAAGAAGATGCACCCAAACTTGAAGAACTAGTGGATGGTCCAATCATGATCCTGTCCTGGATCTTGAACACGATCGAGCTAAGCCTACGATCTACGGTGGCATACATAGAGAATGCGCAGAAGCTGTGGAAAGATACCAAAGAATGCTTCTCAGTTGTGAATGAGCCCAGAATATAGCAATTGAAGGCGGATTTGACACAATGCAAGGAAGAAGGGATGACTATGGTAAAATACTATGGGAAATTGAAAGTCCTTTGGGATGAATTAGCAAACTGTGAGAAAATCCCCAAGTGCACATACGGTGGATGCAAGTGCGATGTGGCATCTCAACTTTAGAAGCGAAAAGAAGAAGAAAAAGGACCAGATGATGTAAGTTATGACATTGCGATCTTGCATTTTAACGACAGACCCCTTACCATCATTGAATCGTGTGTATGTGATGATGGTGCAAGAAGAGTGGGTGAAAATAATTTTTAAATTGATTGAAGAAAGATGAATGGTTGTGGGACTTGCGATGCAGACAAGGAAGAAGGCAAGAGGACAAAGTGATCGTGGAGAGAAATGGGTGACATACTCTAATTGCGGAAAAAGTGGACATGATGTTAAAAGATGCTTCCAAATTGTTGGATATCCTGAATGGTGGGGGTGATCGACCAAGGAATGAAGGGAAAGGTCACGATAGAGGTTTATGACTCTAATCGATGAACCTCAACACGTCCAAATGTGGCGTATACTGGAGGAAGTGGTAGATATGCTAACGGCATGGAATCCAAGAAACTTGAGGTGGCAGGATTCAATAATGAACAATGGAAGGTATTGGTGAATATGATCAACACTCGAAAGCCATATGAATGTGAGAAAATGATTGGTAAGAAAATTGGGGATTTATGGATCATTAAATAGTGATGCTTCCAACCACATGATGTAACCTTTGAAAATCTTTGTGAAATGAAAACTATACAAGGGTACCTAGTGGGGTTACCTGATGGTGAACATGTGATGGTTTGCAAATAAGGAACATTAATTCTTGAGGGAGGACTTACATTGAAATTATGCAGGACCTCACTTCGAGGACGCTGATCGAAGCGGTGAATGGAAGGATGGACTCTATTGGTATCATGGGGTACATAAGACTCAAACTTGTCATGCTAGAACGAAGAATTGCCTAATACTTTAGCCCTAGAGATTAATAAATGACAAATATACAAGTGATAAACGGAATAAAATTTGTAAAAATTCAAACAAACAAAAGATAAGTTTCTTTGAATGATCATCAGGCTTTGAATGCTTTTGATCTAGTTCATTGTGATTTGTGGGGATCTTATAGAACTTTTTCGTTGTGTGGTGCTTCCTATTTCTTAACTATTGTGAATGATTACCAGTTTGGATATACTTGTTAAAAGAAAAGATGGAAAAGTCGGTCATGCTGAAAAAAATTTTCACCTTGATTGAGCAACAATACGACCAGCGTGTTAAAATGATATGATATGACAACAGAATAGAATTTATGTGTTTAAAATAATACTTTGGTATAAAAGTGGAATTTGTGCCTGTGAAAATTATCAAGTAATCAAAGATAAAAAGGACGACCAAAAATTTTGTGAATAATACAGAGTAAAATTTATTGATTTTGAGATACGTAGATATCAAATAGGCTATATAAAATTGGCATGCCTGGTTGGTATTTGAAACGTCTTCCTAGTTTATGGTGAATCTTTTAGATAAACCTCTTAATTAGAAGGTTCATGCACCCATTCGTTCCTATTATAATATTCAAGTGGCTTTATATATTGTCAAAAAATTCTGTTTTCCATGAACACACAAAGCACATTAAAGTAGATTGCCATCTTGTTCAGGATGAAATCGTGCAAAATCATCTTCTTTCATCCTATGTACCGACTCACATTTAATAGGTTGATGTTTTTATCAAAGTTGTCGATGTCAAAAAGTTTGGTACAATCTTGGTCTAATTGAGCATTCAAGATTTGCATACTCCATCTTGAAGAAGTCTGAATGGATAAATCAACTACATATAGATAGTATCAATTCTGTATATAATTATATGCAGATAATATCTTCATTAAATATAAATTAAATATATTATTTTAAAAAATAATTATTACAATTCTATATATCAATTTATTTATATATATATATATATATATAATTAAATAAAAAATAAAAGAAGAAATAAAAATTAACCAAATATTTTTCTATCAGTTTTTTCCTCAACTTTCGTGATTTAAATGAAATCTATTTATAGGTTGTATCTAACACTCTATTTATATTTAATTAGTTAAAACTTGACTTGTAATGCTCCATTAAATTCTTTCTTTGAAGGATTCAGAATTTACAAAAGATAAAGGTTTAATAAAATCTTTTATCTTTTATTTTTATTTTTATTTTTAGTTTTAGTTTTATCATAATTTTTTTATGATTTTAGTTTTTTATTTTATAAAAATTATTAGTTTTAATCCTTACTTTTAAATATTTATTACGTGACAAAATTTTTAAAATCAATATCCAATCTAACTTATAAATTTTTAACTTCTAAAAAATTTAACATGCATAATTTGATATTAGTTTAGTTATATTTTAATTTTTTTAATAAATTGAAAACAATACTTAAATATATGAACAAAATATAAATAAAATTAACATATTTATAGATGAAATATATAAATTGATATTTTTTAATCATATAGTCCTTCAAAAGGTTAAAATATAAACTAACGTTCAGGAACCAAATCGTGCTATGACACTTTTAAAATTAAAATTATTAAGAATTTTAATAATAAGAACTATAAAATTAAGAAGAAAATCATAAGAAAATGACAAGGATTAAAATTAAAATTAAATGTAAAATAAAGAACTACAAATTTTATCACGTCAAAGATAAATATTGAAATTTTAACTGTAAATAATGAAGAAATGTTTTGGTTGTGGTTTAATGAAGCCATTTATCTCTTTACCCTTTTTTTCCCTTACAGTAATGTTAAACATATTCATTCCCTCCTTCATATTTTGTAGCTATTTTTTTATGCAAACAATATTTATATGATTTGTAAATATTTATTATAGTCACACCATCCATAACCCATGGAGAGGACGGCCATCTGATTAACACCAAACAGCAGATGAACGAAGGCGATGGACGCAATACTAAATCAAGTGTGGTTTAAACTAGTCCTTAGATTTTTTTATTTAAATAAAGTGCTAAGATTGGATGAAGGTGTGAACTGTGAAGGAAAGAAAACATTCATGAATACTGAAATTTAGAGAAGAAAAATAAATGGTTTTAAGTGCATTTTCCTTTTGAAACGTTAAATATTCATAAAAAAATCACATATGTCAAAGTTTGGGACAAAATTAGACATTTAAGATTTGCATGTTCTATTTCGAAGAAGTCTGAACGAATAGTACAACTATAAATGAATAGTATCAATTTATATAATTATATGTTGATTATATATATATATATATATATATATATATATATATATATATATATATATATATATATATATATATATATATATATATTATGATTAAATTAAAAAAAAAAATTGATCAAATTTTTTCATCAATTTTTTTAACTCTCATAATTTATGAATGAAATCTATTAATAAATTATAGCTAGCACTTTATTTATATCTAATTGATCAAGATTTGACTTGTAATTGATAATTCCATTAAATTCTTTTTTGAAGGTTTCTGAATTCATAAAAAATAAATGTTTAATAAAATTTTTTATCTCTTATTTTTATTTTTATATTTGGTTTCAATTCTATCATAATTTTTTTATAATTTTAATTTTTTATTTTATAAAAATTATAAGTTTTAATCCTTACTTTTAAATATCTATTACGTGACAAAGTTTTATAAATAAATATCCAATCTAACTTATAAATTTTTAGCTCCTAAAAGAATTTAACATGCATAATTCGATATTAGTTTGGTTATATTTTAACAAAATGAAAACAATACTTAAATATATGAAAAAATGTAAATAAAATTAACATATTCATAAATAAAAATGTATAAATTAATATTTTTTTAATCATATAGTCCTTCAAAAGTTAAAATATGAACTAATAAATACATTTAGGAACGAAATTGTACTATGACACTTTTAAAATTAAAATTATTAAGAATTTTAATAGTAAGAACTAAAATTAAGAAGAAAATCATAAGAAAATGACAAGGACTAACACTAAAATTAAATGTAAAATAAAAAACTACAAATTTTATTATGTCAAAGATAGATATTAAAAATTTTAACTTTAAATAATGGAAAAATATTTTGGTTGTGGTTTAATGAAACCATTTATTTCTTTACCTTTTTTCCCCCTTACGGTAGTATTAAACATATTCCCTCTTTCATATTTTTTAGTTCATTTTTTTTTATGCAAGCAATATTTATATGATTTGTAAATATTTATTGTAGTCATACCATCCATAACCCGTGAAGAGGACCACCATCTGATTAGCACCAGACAACAGATGAACGAAGGCGATGGAAGCAATACTAAATCAGGTGTGTTTTAAACTTGTCCTTAGATTTTCTATTTAAATGAAGTGCTAAGATTGGATGAAGGTGTGAATGAAAGAAAACATGCATGAATACCGAAATTTAAAAAAGAAAAACAATGGTTTTAAGTGCATTTTCTTTTTGAAACGTTAAATATCCATAAAAAATCACATAAAAATATATTTATAGAAAATGAATTTGAAAACATACCAACTTGTGTATTTAACGTATGAAAAATTGATTATACTTAACATTTGACTTATAATTGACTGTTTAAACCTTAGGCTTAACGGTTTTTTAAAGTAGTTTTATTACTTTTTTGTTATAATTCTTAAAATTATGAAAAGACTGAGTTTTAATTATATTTAATTTCTCTAAAATGAGGGGATACACTTTAGAGGTTAAAATGTACTTACAATTATTGTTAAAAATAGTAATAATATACTCCAAAATTATCAATCATTAATTTTAGTGCACTTATTTTGTGAAGTGTATCTCTTCACTTTACATAAGTTAGATTCATTATAGGTGGAGGTGAGCATGGATGTCTGTTGATCTAAGCTAACATGATGAATATATAGTCCTATAGAACAAAATTAAATGATATTAGATATAAAAAAATTGATAAAATGGCGTATTTGATAAATTTTATTTATTGAATTATTAAAATATATTGAATTATCTTAATATCATATATATTAAATTTATATAATTTAAAATTTTCTCTTTATTATCTAAGGGCACCAGCAAGAAAAAAGGAAAAATTACAGAGCACCCAGTAAAGAGACCCTAGACATGTCACCAAATAGTAAATTAGTGAACCTCATGGGAAGGTTGTGAAGGATATGTAATCCATGTCTGGTCGAGGAGAAAGAAAAATAAAATAAAAAAAAAGTAAATTGAAAGGATAGTAAAGAGAAGGTAAAGTTCGAATTTTTTTAATGCAAAAATTATTGCTTTTTTCTTTTTTCTTTAATCAAACAAAACAATACATCATTATCCGTATTTGTTAATATTCTTTTTCTTCCTAACCACAAAACATTAAGATGTGAGAGAAGGGTTGACCCGAAGAAAAATGTTATAGAAGGAAGGGCACTTGGCAGCCTCTAGAGGTCCAAACAAGAATCCTTCTGAAAATTATACTAGGATGGTCCTTACGTGGGGATGATTGCAGAGGAGAAATAATCGCTGCAGAGTCTGATTCAACAACAACCTTCTTCAAGCCCTTGAGGATGCCCCATAACTTAGCTACATACGCAGAAAATTCCCAATATGGAAGCCAAAGCCACCCAACCAGTTCCCTTGATCATCCCGGATTAGCCTTCCACAAACACCGTCCCCCAGGTTACCTTTAGAAGCCCCACCGGAGGAGCTGCAATTTTGTTTTCTTTCCATATAATAATAATAATAATAATAATAATTCCATTACTAGTTCATGTATACAAATCTAATTCTGATATTCTTCATATCATTTATTTATTTATATTTTTTATTTACCAGATTACAATTTTTATAAAATAAAAATAAAAATAAAAAACAAATTCAATAATCTACGTCGGAATATAAACAGATTTATATTACTATAGGAATGTATGAAAATCTTTTTCCATACATATTATAGTATATTTTTAATTTCTCAACTTCTTTTTATTGTTTGTAAGAAAAAAAAAGATAAATATTAAAAAAATATAAATAATCTTATTTATTTTTTTGTAAAATTTTATTTATTTTTTAATTTATCCTTTATAAGTTTTTCTCTTATCTTTTTTCCTTTTTAATAATTTCAATTTTTTTAATAGTAAAAATATTAGATCTAACAATTTTCTACAGTTAACAATAATTAGATAGATATAAAAGATTAAGTAAAAATAATAATTAATACTCTCTTGAAAATTAAAATAAACAAATAAATAAAAATAAATTTTTTATTTTTTTCCTGAACAGTTAAAAAAAATGGAGGAAGTATTTTAATTTTGTAAAGGATGAAGATACAGTATGTGTATTTGTTGTGATACATGTTTCTTTTCTTTGTTATTGGGAAAGGTGCTAAGCCTATCCTCAGTTTGATGAGTGGCTCAAACTCATGAGCGGAATGAGAACAAGTATTACTGCATAATGTGTCCTTTTTAATATATTAATTTTGAGACAATCCTAGAATGTTACCTAACTTGTTATGATAAATTTAAATACCTAAAACAACTGAAGTATTACAAGATTCTTTATATGATCTTTCTACATCAATTTTGTCTCTCATCAAGAGTTTTGCATCGTTCTTAGCATGAAGAATATTATCGATATATAAAACAGAAATGATGAAATTGGTTTCACTAGTCTTCAAGTAAAAGGAGAATTAGAACATGGTCTTGGTTAAAAGGGAAAAGGAGAAACTCCAGTGCCCCTTTTCATGTTGGCACATGAACCCGCTGGACCGTTTGACATAACACAATTGATGGTGAGGTATAGATTATGGTTTAAAGTTTTTCTTTTTCTAATAGCTCTTTCATCTGTTTGATTTCTGTCCAAGTGCTAGTGACTTGACTGTATAGCATCGTTTGAAACTTGAACGGTAGGTTCGTGTATCATGTGTACCTTAAAAATTAAAAAAAGATAAATCAGTGTATCATGTGTACCTTATATATATTATTAAAGTATGAGTCTTGAGTCTGTACCAGATCGTGTACATAAAGAGGGTGTCCCAGCTTTGACTAAATGAATGATGAACTTGAATTTTCTTGTATGTATTGCACCATTTCTTTGTTCTAAAAGCCTTTTCCCTTCCCGAATGCCAATATTATTATGTTCATTTCACATACCCTATAGTAACGCTAGTATATGCTTTGCATTTGCTTCTATGAGGACCCTATGCAGCAAAACGCCTTTGATCTTTGATTCATGCTACAAAGATAAACATGCTTGCAAACTATTTGACCTTGAACCTGATGCTTGTTTTTTTTCACGTTTATATATATATATATATATATATATATATATATATATATATTTATTAGTATTTTCTTGTATTAACTTTGTGATATGAACCATTTTTCTTTGTAACCATGATTAAGTAATGAAGATTTTCTTTTCTCTTTAACATACATGGTTCTCATATGATATCAAAGTTTATTTGAGTTATAGTTTATCACCTTATATGATCTATCTCATCTCAGGATACATCTTCAATCCTATTGATCTTTTCTTTCTTCATCTAGGAGAGAATCCTACCTTGACACTGGTCTCACCATCCTTAGATGGAAAGAATTATCATTCCTAGTATAGATCGATGAAAATGACTCTTCTTGCTAAAAATAAGTTGAAATTCATTGATAGAATGATTCTTTCTCCTGCAAGAAGCAATCTTTTATATGAATCATGGAAACATTGTAATATCATGGTGTTATCTTAGGTACACCTATCAATCATCGACACCATTGCTAAATTGATGTATGGAAAGACTTGCAAGAGAGGTTCTCTCAAGGAGATAATTTTTTGGGTATTCGATCTTAATAAGAATTATTTTGTTGTAGACAAGATAATCTTTCAGTCACTTATTACTTTAACAGCTCAAGGTGATATTGGATGAATTAGAGAATTTCAAACTATTGTCATCTTGTCAATGCTCATTATATTGTTCTTGTGGAAGATATGATTTGATGAGAAATAATAGCGAAATAAACCATGTCCTTCCCTTTCTTAAGGGATTTAATGACCACTTCTCTCATACTAGATCACAGATCATGATGATGAAATCTCTCCCATCTATTAGTAAGGTGTTTTTTTTTTATAATTCAGCAAGAGTGTCAACTTGCTGCCATTTTAAGCCCTGAAGAAGTCAAAGCATTTTTCAACTCGTCAAACAACCAATCCAGATTTCCTTAAAACAAAGTGATAAAAGGAAATAAAGGAGGATGATGGTCATAGAATTTTGGGCCTAATAGAATATATACCTTCTTTGGAAGAAATAACCACACAATTGACACTTGATTCTTCAAACATGGTTCACCCCTGGGTATAAGACCTAGAACCTTTGTAATGAGCCAATCAAGAATGTATAAATTGTTCAAAGCAGCAAAGAAAGTCCAGTCTCAACAATACCAAATCCATAAGACAATCAAGTCTCATTAACCTGAGAAGAATACCAAACTCTAATGTCTTTGGTTCAACAATCTCACAACATTTTTGGAACCCAACTTATGCTCTAGTTTTTATTCATTCCACCAGGATAAATAACATCCAAAACTTTCTAAGTAAAGCTTTTATTTCCCAATAGATCCTAGATCCAGGTACTACCCATCATATCACTAATAATCTTCAAAATTTTACTTCTTTATTCAAAATAAAACCTATCCCAGTTTTCTTGCTAAGTGGTGACAAAGTAGAAACTAGTCTTTCTAGTACCATCCACTTATTCCCTTCTCTTTTCATAACCCATGTTCTTTTTTGTTCCTCAATTTCTTTAAACATAATTTTTTCAGTAAACTTGTTAAATCCATGACCTATTCTTCACTTTTAAACAACGCTGGTTGTTGAATCAAGTAAGTGAGCAACAATCAAATGATTGATACAATTAGACTCATTGATGACTTATATCACATGAAAATCAAATAAAGCTCTATGGGTTTACAGGATCATGACACTTCTTCCTCACAAGATATATCATATACCATGTGTACTAAGTGTCTTTTTCATATGAAAAATATAGAACCCTATAATGTTTGTTGCTTTTCTTACCAAAGGAAGCTTTCTTTTCTATAAGAGAATAAAAGACTTTCCATATTTTTGAAATATTACATGCTGATATTATCGTTTTCCATTCTTTCTTTTTAAGATTATCATTATTTTAACTTTGATTATAATTTACTTCTATTTTACATGGATTTGTCTTATGGTTAATAAAAGTGAGACATAGTCTCACCTTCAACGCTTTTGTGAATCAAGTTGAAAATCAGTTTAACATAGATTAAATCAATCAGGATTGATAACGAGCTTGAATTTCATATGCATGATTTCTATAGTCATAGAGGGATCATTCACCAAAGCACTTATATTTATACTCCCAATAAAACATTATTGTAAAAATAAAACATCAACACCTTTTGAATACTACTTGAGCGCTTATTTTCAAGCAAACCTTTCTTTAAATTTTTGGTCCATTGATGCTATTCGTGTAGCTCATTTAATAAATTATATACCTACTCCTCTTCTTAAAAATAAGCATCCATGTTTTGTTCTGCATAACCATAATCCAAATTTAACATATTTAAAAGTTTTTGAATGTCTTTACTATACTGTTAGTCTCCTCATCCACAAACATAAGTTTTCACCAAGAGCTTGTAAATCCATTTTTCTTGGTTATCATAGGTTGGCACCAAAGGTTATTTGTTGTATAATATAGATACTAGAACACTATTTGTATCTCATGATTTGATTTTTTATGAACTTCACTTTCCACAATTGAAGTAGATACAAATCAGTATAATGACTTCTGTTATGTTATGAATTCCAGCTTACAAATAGAAAATTCTTTACCAATTTTTTATTATATTAATTCTTCAAGTACACATACAAATATTGATATGCCAGATAATAATTCTTCAACACTATGTAGATCATGTTGAACATGAAGAGCACCACATTATCTTCAAGATTTCCTTTGTGATTTAAGCATTCAAGCTATTCTTGTTTCTTCTTCTTTAATACAATCTTTGTATCCTATTTCTTCATATGTAACTTATCATAGATGCTCTACTTCTCACACTCATTATTGTTGTGCTATTTCATCATATGTTGAACCAAAAACATATTCCCAAGCAATAAAGCATCCTTGCTAGATCGAAGCTATGAAGGTTGAGGTCACTCCTCTTGAGAAGAATGACACCTGGTTTATTGTTCATCTCCCTCCAAGAAAAACCCCAATAGCTTGTAAATAGATGTACAAGATCAAGCATCAATTTGATGGTACCATTGAGAATTACAAGGTGTTGGTTTGAAACCGTATGAAGGCAAGTGCACCTTATCGTTTTACAGAATAAAGAGTGAGTAAGAGTATCGTCTTCACAGGGATTTGGTTCAAGTATTGAATTCCTACTAGTCCACTAATTGAACTCAGTTAGGGAAACATCGAGGTGAGGCAAACGCAGAAAGGGGCATGGCGCAAAGCGAGAGAATAACAATATTCACAAATTTTATCACTGGGCTGGAATTCTGTTCTAGTGGGCTTAAAACTAATTAAAATAAACTCAGAACTGTTTAATACTTAATAAATGATACGAATGTGAAAGAATTCAATTTATGAAAGGTGTTAGGGTTGGACTTCACCAAAACTTTCCCTCTGTAACAGCAGATCTTTACGTGCATTCAAGATAAAATGTAGTTGAAGATCGAATTCACAAATAGTGATTGAAGGTCAATCCCTTAACTCATCAATTCTTCATTCAAATTAGGAATTCTAATCCCTTAGTAATTCCTAATTTGATGTGAGCCTTAAGTTCAAGAATTCAAACGATCTCACAATTGCAAACCTCTATCCCTAGAGCCTTCACAATTATGTTATTCAATCCCAGTTCCAATTCAAAAACCAATTTCCCAATTGTGAAGAAGAATTTAGATTCAATCTATAAGTGGCCAAGTCATAGAAACATTAAGCAAATAGATGAATAATCGACTTTAAGGAAAAACAATCTTGAATACATATAACGTATCCGAGTTACATAGGTTCAGTCATGGATTCCTCCTTCCCTAACAGAAAACTAGTTACACATAATGATAAAGAAAGAAAACAGAGGAAAATGATGAAATCATGAGCATTGAAGACATGCTGCAGTTGCACCTCGTCCTCAACCCTAGAGTTCCTCCTTCACCTAGAACAGACCCAGAAACCTAGAGGTTCTGGTGTAACAGATAGTAGAAAGGTGGCTTTGTTCTGTATCTCTTGGATACCAAAAGTGTGTTATGTTTCGCTCTGTTCTGGGCTTTTTATAATACGCATTCAGAGCGTGGCGTGTCCCACCACGGCATAGTTACATTACCACTGCTGGACGCGAATAACAAATAAGAAACTTTCTTTCAAATCTTCATGTGCTCCACGTAAGTTCGGTTGCGTTGCCAACGCGGAACCCTGTAATAGATTGCAGAAATTAAAAACACATTAAATTTATGAGAATTTATCGCCTAAAAAGCTTTAAAACTGCATTTTTCATATTATGTATGCTTACTCAGTTTTATGTCATTTTCTCATGTTTTAATGGTCTTTTATGCTTCAATTACTTGCCATTACATCAAATTATGTTCCAAATAAGTATCTTATTGGACACTTATCACAACCCCAAACTTGAACTCTTGTTTGTCCTCAAGCAAGCATTAAGCTACAGGAACATATTTAATTCTGGATGACTCCCAACATGCATAGCATTCTCCTCCTTCAATCCGACTTGCATCACTTAAGTATCCTCTTACCTATTTCAATGTTAATTTCAATGAGTTATGAGGGATAAATTAGAACCTTTGCACAGTTAGGAAAAAACATGAGTGTATTGATTTAAGATAGCACTAGGACTATGATTTCAACAACTTCAAGCAAGATGGCATGGTCTAAACCTGCAGCCCCTCACATGGTCAAATGTCTCACTCTTTCACTCAAGTGTTTAAGGTTATCTCTCAAGGTCATCAAGTTCAGCCTCCATTACCATAGGCTTGCTCATATTCTCTATTTCCATCAGAATTTCACATGCATACAAAAATCAAAAGGTCTTGTTTCAGGTTGTAACGTGGCTTGGGTAAGGGTGGATGTGATTTTGGGAAGGTGGCTTACAATAATCAAAGAATCAGGAACAGTTGGCTTGTTTCATTTATGATTACTACTTCATTTGATGCTTATTTTTCTATACTTCTTTCTTTCTTCCTACGCTTTTCTGTTTTTCTTTTTTTTCTTTTTTCTTTTTTTCAAAATTCTTATTTTACTGTTCTTTATTGTTCATTTACAGTGGTGTAAGTGGGTTTCCCACAACCCCAAACTTAGAATGTTGTTTTTCCTCAAGCAACCCCAAACTTAGGCGTAGACTTATTCTCAAACAATCAACTGCTTTCTACTTCTTTGACCGGGTAACTTCATGGTTTTTTAGCTTTGTTAGGGCCGAGTTAATTACATGGAAATGGGTTTTTATGCTCAAGGAGTTGTGCAAGGGATAAATCTATGTTAGGTGGGCCATTTGGTCAAGTGGGTGCATGCAAGAAAATGCCTCAATCATGTTTATGCAAAATGTGATAACTGATCTCAATTAAGAAACTGGGCAAGTTTTGGAATGAACCATCACTTGGACTTAAACACCACAGAATGGATATGTTGTTTGGGTTCAAGTGCTTACGGTGGGTTGGATACACGCTTAGATCATGCATCTTAACAGTCTCATTGTCAATACCATAGCAGTTTGATTTCCAGTTTTTTATCACTCATGTTGTATCTACTCAGGAAATTTGTTCAATCTACTCATTACTCAATCAGTGCATTTCACAAAGAGTAAGGAGATTGATTGATGCAAGTTAGAATAGAGGTGGTTGGAAACACTTAAGGAAGAATTACTATGCACAGTATGTAGATGATTCAGTTTCAATTTATTAAGTCAAGAAGACTCCTGTATTACGCATGTCTGATATTTCAGTTTGATCTGTGTTATGTTACAGCCTAAGCGTGCGTTAGCAACGCATGTTGTAAACTTACATTAATAGCGTTATTGTGCCTTGTCTTCTTGTATGCGTATGTACTTGATTTGTTATGTCCCAATCCTTTTCATCTGATGCATGGTCTTGCTATGAGTTAGTGGTGTGTGCACATGGTTTGGGTGGTACTCAGTGTGTGTAGTACCTAAAATATTCACATAGGCAACGCACTTTGTTAGAATCATAATTTTCAGACAAAATTTCCAGCAGTTCAGTATTCAAATTTCATAACTTAGTATTTACATAATAAGGATCAGGCTCCCTAATCTATCAGATTATCTTAAAATCTCAAAAGAAAACTAAGTCCTAAAAAAAGAAAAGAGAAAAATAATTTGTCAAATGGAGAAAAAGATTTCAAAGCAGTTGTTGCTCAATCTTCGTCCATGCCCTCTCCTCTTGCAGACTCATCATCGCTTTCACTGTCCTCCAGGTCGATCCACTGCAGGATCTGCTCTTCAGAAATATCGGAGAGGTCTTCGTCAGTCAACCCCACATGTTTCCCAATTTTCTTGAAAAACTGCTGGTTCATCCTTATCCCGATATGGACCTTTCACAGGTTTCTCTATAGTATCTCTACATGTGCTCTGATGCGACGGTTGAAGGCTTGTTGGGCTATCAGTAGCTCCCTCTGCTCAGTCAACAATTCGTATATTCTGGGTGGTAGAGGTGGACCAGACTCCCTGCGTGATGGTGGTCCCTGCTCTGTAAGTATATAACGCTCAATATATGTTTTGTTGAGTGTTGCTTGTGGAGGGACCTTGGTGCACCCCTCAACACTGACCCCTTGGGCCTGACACAAGGCTGTGATCAAACTTGGGTATCCCGAGAAGGCTTTGGGTTTGGCAGCTATCTCCTCCATTTTTTGGGCAATTATGTGACCCAAGTCTAGTGGCCTGGGTTTCATGATCACCTAGACTAGTACGGCCCTATTTTTGGCAAGGTCATTTGAATGGAGCAAGGACAAAAGATTGGGTTGCACGAAGGTGCACCAAATCTTCGTTGTGGGTACCAAGTCTGCCTTCCGCAGTGACCTTCCATCTCCTAATTTGTCCTTTTTCTCGTCCCACCTTGCTCCGGGAATGGACAGCACCTGCAGTGAACCTTCATTATCCACTAGGATATCCTTCAGCTTGCTGTATTGACAGGTTCTCCTGGGAATATTGACTTCCAGCAGCTCATTGATCACCTGGGGCTTGAATGAGATGGTTTTACCCCTCATGTAAGAGGTAAACCTCAGTTTTGCCCTTGTCAGTACCAGATTGGAGTAAAACTCCTTGGTAACTTCTTCGTAGCCTTCACAGGCCAGGCTGCACAGCTTGTGCCATTTCTAGTTCTTGATCTTTTTTGTAATCGCGGGGAACTTGCCTACGCGTAGGCTGATCTTCCTATCCTCCACCACTGAGCTTTCTTTAAGTTTGTCGAATCGCTCCTCATTTTCTGTATATTTGAAGCGATGGGTATCTTTGGCCCTCGACTTCCCACAGAGGGCTGCAACCGGTGTTGTCTTGATGCGCATGTTCCTTAAGGATGATGCCATTCTGCGAAAATTACAGTTAGTAGATACTCTAGGCTATAACACACTTAGCTATGTTTAACAGTTATGCATGAATTAGTGTAGGGTTGAAAAACCCCTAAAATCAGTTATTGCACAATCCCTTATCAGTTAAAATTAAATCGGCCCCTTGTTGTGGTGGATTGATTCCCTCTGAAGAATCAATGCATGCATGTTCAAGTTTCACCAAAGTGTTCTTTTTAGTGTGCAATTTTGGGAGTACTCACCTTTGTAGGAATTAACACATTCCTTATTCCTAGAATCAATAACTACAGAGTAGAAATGTAAAGGAAGGACATACCTTACTTATCTTGTAGTTGAAGAGGTGAGGAAACCGCTTTTTGGGTGGGAGACAAAGAGGAACGGTGAGTGGGAGTGTTTGAATATACTTGAGTAAGTGGGGGTTTACTTACCTGCCCTCTTTATATCTGATGTATGGGCTACGAAGGGTGAAGTGCGTTGGGAACAGTTTTGGTCAATTTGCCTTAGTCCCACTTACCTGTGACATTGCGTTGGCTATGCGATCTTGGCCGCGTTGGCAACGCAGTCTTGTACAGATCTTACACTTCCAGTTTGACAACCCCAAACTTATTTTCTGCTGACCATCCATTTAACTTGCTTTGAGCCTACCTAGCATGACAGAGCTGAGAATTTATGTATCTTGAATTGCCCTTGTGTCCTTCTGTATCTTGAATTTTTTTTGACAACCCCAAAAAAAAATTGGTATTATAGAAATTAAAATTATACATATATAATAAGGTTAAATATGTTTTTAGTCCTTCTAAAATATTCAAATTTTGATTTTGGTTCCTTGAATTTAAAACCTTTGGTTTAGGTTCCTCAATTTTTAAAATATATTAATTATAATTCCTATATTAACTTAAGTTATATTAAATCAAAATAGATTAATCATGATTTGAGAATTATAATCAAAATATTTCATAAATAATCAAAATTTTTTTTAATAATGATTGATCTAACTTGACTTAATGTAACTTAAATTAATATCAAGGATTATAATCATGATATTTTAGAAAATAAGGAACCTAAATCAAAGATTTTAAAATTGAGGGATCAAAACCAAAATTTAATTATTTTAGAAGGATTAAAAACATATTTAACCCTATATAATATTATTATTCATATTATAAAAATAAATATTTAAATAACATGAAAATAGAAATTTTAATTAAACCTAAAATTTTTATATCCATAATAATATTATTTCACTCAAGTAGAATTATTTTTTATAAAAAATATTTATAGTTTTTCATATAAAAAAGTTATGCTAAACATATTAGTGTTAATATCTAAAGTAATTTAATGATAATTTAATTCATAAGAATTTATAATATTTTTTTAGTAATGATGAATTTAAGAAAATAGAGCAGCAGGTAACGAAACATTAAGATTGTAAATAGGACTATAATATTAAAAAAAGAAAAATATCACATTTCATCATTAACGCAGCAAGTGAAAAATTAAATTTTAATTTTTAAAATTAAATTTAAAAACTAAATATTGAAGAAATTATTATAATTTATTTTAAATTTCAATAATAGATAAAAATTATAAAAAATTTAAAATACATATTTGATTTAAGGTATAATTAATGTTTAAGCGATTGATGATAGTTGATCCGTTATATTTATGGTTTTTAAATGCATTGCTGCAAATTTTTTGGAATGCCTGCATCTTCATTGAAAATAGATTTGAATCAGATAGCAAAATATAACTTTGCATTGTTTATTTTCGATTAATGTATTCTGATTTTCTTTTCAGAAAACGTTAATAATTTTTTAAATTAAAAATTTATTAGATATACATTTTTTATTCAAAGTACAAATATCAATCAATCTGCATATATTTATATATAAATACATATGGGAGATAAAATATATATTTTAAAAATAAATATGATTCTTTCGTATCCTCAATTCATATTCAAATTTAAAACGAAACAATTTCATGTTTATGTTTCGTAATGATTAATAACAAAAGTCGGAGCCCGCCATTGTATCTCATTTTTTTTTCTTGATGTAAAACTTCATATATATATATATATATATATATATATATATATATATATATATATATATATATATATATATATATATTATATTCTAGATGAAAGAAAATAATTTATTTTTGTAAATTATTATTTGTAGAAAAGTTTTACTAATGTTTAATTTTATTATAAATAAATTTCTTTTTTAAACATTAAATAGTACATATAAACATTATGTCAGTATATTTTTTCTCATATAAATTTTAACATTTTAAACATTCTAATTATTTCAATCATCCTTTTGTTTAAATTTTTATAATATATTTTTAACAATTCAAATTTTATTCACTATACTACGAATATAAAAACAAACATACAAATATAAAAAGAAAATATATTCCGAAGAATCCACCGATAAACAATTGTAAAGAAAATTTACTAGAAACCCAGAAGAAGCACTTGCCTCGTTTTACTACAAGCGACTTTCATACTTAGAAAAAATTAGGTAAATTGAGATAAAATATATCAAATTTTATCGATTACATTATTTAAATTATTATTATAATATTTTTAATAAATTTTTTATAAATATATATATTTATTAAAAAATTAATAAAAATTAAAACATTATCATTTATATTTTGAAATTATTATTAAAATAAACTTTGCTGCAACCGTGCCACTATAAAAATAAAAATTATGCATATATAATATTATTAATATTCAAAAGTAAATATTTATATGACATCTAAATAGAAATTTTAATTAAACCTATAAATTTGATATTCATCATAATTTTGACCTCTAAATAAAATACTTTTTTATAAAAGATATTTTATGGTTTTGCATCTATAAAAAAAGGGTTATGCAAACACATTAGTGTTAATATCTAAAGTAATTTAATGATAATATAATTCATAAAATTTTATAATCATTTTTAGTATTGTTGAATAGAAAAAAATAGAGCAGCAGAAACATTAGGATTTTGATATTAAAAAATAGAAAAATATCACATTGTATCATCAATGCATGAAATTAAAAATGAATATTTAATTGTTTAACTAAATTTAAAAATAAATATAAAAAATTATTACATAAAAAATTTGATTTCATAAAATATTATTAAAAAATTAAAATACATATTTAGTTTAAAGTATAATTAATTTGAAAGTGATTGATGATAGTTGATCTATTATATTTGTGATTTTTAAATGCATTGTTGAATTTTTTTTAAAATTTTTGTATCATTATTGAAAACATATATGAATCAGATAGCAAGATATAAAAAATATTGAAGGATTTTAAACATATCTTAGTTTTAGTTTTTTTATAATTTTGCATTGTTTATTTTCGATGAATGTATTTCGAAAAATAATGTTAATGATTTTTTTTTTCGTTTAAGATTAAGAATTTATTAGATAAACATTTTTTTTCAAATTACAAATATCAATCAATCTAAATATTTATATAGATATAAATATGGGAGATAAAAGATATATTTTAAGGATGAATATAATTCCTTCATATCTTCTATTTCTATTCCAATTTAAAAGGAGACAATTTCATATATGTTTATGTTTTGCAATTACTAATCACAAAAGTTACAGAGATAGTCATTATTTTATTTAAATCTCTTCTCAAACTAGCTTTTACACGTACTTAAATGTATATTATTTTATTTAAGATGATATAAAAAAAATTAAGATATTAATTCTAAATGATGAAAGAAAATATTTTAAAAATATTATTTATAGAATTTTTTTACTAATCTTTAATTTTATTAAAAATAAAATATTTTTAAAACATTAAATAATATATATATGAATATTATATCAGGATATTTTTACTCATTTAAATTTCAATATTATAAAAATTCCTAATTATTTTCATCATCCTTTTATTTAAATTTTTTATATTATATTTTTAACAATTCAAATTTTATTCACTTCATTACGATTACGAATAAAAGAACTAACTGAGAAATATAGAAACAAAATATATCCCAAAGAATCCATGGATAAACACAGTATGGTTGCACGTGCTAGTAAAATTTTATAAACGAAGACAGAAATATAGGAAGAAAATATATCCCGGGAAAACCCACCGATAAATTTGACTAAAACAGGAGAAGAAGCACGTATGGTTTGCACGTGGCAGAGCATGGCTGATTTTACTACGAACTACGAAGCGACGGTGTGGCATTGGTGATGATCAACAATCCCGTAAAAGCAGCCAGCCCCCTCAAGTCAAACTGAAACACCCACATCTTTGGAACTTCCTCCTTCTTTTCTGATGCATTCACCTTTCTTACATCTATCTCTATTCTCTTACACAACTTCTCTTTCACACCTTCACCATGTCCTACTTCACACACCTCTCTAAGTTTTCCGCTTCCAAACCCAAATCCTCACACCTCTTTCCCCTGTTCCCACCCCTCACTCTTCTCTCTCGCTTCACTACCTCCTCCAGTTCTACCTCTCCGGATCGCTATGCCGGTCTGGGCCCAACCAAGCCCCACGAGAAGCCCAGGGTGGTCGTTCTGGGCTCCGGTTGGGCCGGGTGCCGTCTCATGAAAGGATTGGACCCTCAAATATACGACATCGTTTGCGTGTCCCCTCGCAATCATATGGTTTTCACTCCCCTCTTGGCTTCCACCTGCGTTGGAACTCTCGAGTTCAGATCTGTTGCCGAACCCATTGCCAGGATCCAACCTGCTATTTCCAGAGAACCTGGTTCTTTTTTCTTCCTTGCCAATTGTACCGGTATTGATGCTGATAAGCATGTGGTATGTTAACTCTTTTTCTTGAATCCTATAAATACACGTGTGTGTTTGTTCCATATGTAATGTTTTTAGCTATTAGACTCTTGGAATGGTAGATTTCAAATATTTTGTTTTACTTTTGTTTTTCAAATTAATGCAATTGATGGGGATTGGTGATTCGGTTAGATGTCACGTTGAATTGAGCCTGATTTGGCATGTTTCTGTAACTGTTATGTGTAGGAATAGAATATTCTCTACCTACTGAATTCAAGGATTTCGCAATTCTTTGACGTATTCGGTTGTGTAACCTCGATTGTGTTATAAAGAATACAAGTTTTAGAGATGGAAAATCATGACATTTGTAAACTTATAGGCTTATGGCATGTGGAATGTGTACATTATCTTGCTCTAAGGGGTGAAGGGATTAGGACTTTTACTGGATTGAACTTTTTTGTACTAGTATTGAAACTCAAAGGGATTTTTTAAAAGTTTGAAACCATTAAAAGGTACCTTATCTGTAAATGGATTTATTGAAATCTTTTTAGATACCTTTTTGTCTACCCTATCTGGTAACATAAAGCAATTCAATTTCATATCGATTTCTTACTCTTTCTTCCCTCCTGCGAACAAAAAAGGGTATCATACTGGTGTTAATTGAAATATTTGGTACTCACGATGGGACTTAATTTGAGTGAATAATGGCAAATGGTTTTGAAGGTGCAATGCGAGACTGTAACTGAAGGAAAGGAGACACCAGATCCTTGGAAGTTTACAGTCTCATATGATAAACTGGTAATTGCATTAGGAGCACAACCCACCACTTTTGGAATTCATGGAGTCCATGAGCATGCAATTTTTCTTCGTGAAGTTCACCATGCGCAGGAAATTCGTCGGAAGTTGCTCCTGAACTTGATGATGTCTGATGTTCCAGGTTTGTGATAATTTAGCTATACGAGCTTAATGTAAAATCACATGAAATAAAAAACGATTATTAAAGCACATCACTTATGTAATCTGTATTTGATTTGGATACAGGGATTGCGGAAGAGGAGAAACAAAGACTGTTACACTGTGTGGTTGTGGGTGGTGGTCCAACTGGAGTTGAATTCAGTGGTGAGCTTAGTGATTTTATTGTGAGAGATGTTCGTCAGAGATATTCTCATGTGAAGGACTACATCCATGTTACTTTAATTGAGGTATGCTTAGTGGCATGAGATAGTTAATACAAGCAAAAAAACTACATATTTGCTATGGCCTATGGCAACAAACATATTGCTCTTTCTGTTGTCTGTCTCCATGTAAACAATTCTTACCAATGTAATGATTGCAGAACACCTTACAGTTCCCGGAAGACTTTTTTCATAATAAATTATCATTTTTTTTCATGGCAAAAATGTCTTTCAAGGTAATCTATGTTAACCAATTTATTCATGCCTTTTCAGGCCAATGAGATATTGTCTTCATTCGATGACCGACTCAGGCATTATGCCACCAATCAATTGACAAAGGTGAGATATATGCTCTCTTTTCTCCTTGTTCAACATGTTCCGGTTGATTTTGAACTTCAGAATATCATTAAAAAATTATATATTGAATTAATTACCCTATGGTATTAATTACCAAAAGACCAAATATAATCATGATGCAATGTTTTTAGCAGTGTTATTTAGGATCATTCATATAATTGATGAGACTCTTCTTTGTAGTATAATATGCTGAGCTGGTTGATAGGCTAGCTGTTTTTCAATATTAATTTTATACCTAATGTTCAATTTTCTATCAGTCAGGAGTCCGACTTGTCCGTGGCATTGTGAAAGATGTTGGTGATACGAAGATTATCCTTAATGATGGTACTGAGGTTCCGTATGGGTTGCTGGTATGGTCTACTGGAGTTGGTCCATCACCTGTTATTCACTCTTTGAATCTCCCTAAATCTCCTGGTGGAAGGTCGTTCTTATTTCATAACACAGTTGCATGTATTTTCTTTCCATTGATAGCCATTTCAAATATACAACATATTGGCAGCTGATTTATGTATGGATATAGTATTTGCTCTGTCTTATCAGGAAAGCAGGATTACATTTGTCCTAGATATTAGTTTTAACATTATATGCTTGTATTTATGTACAAGACTGAGTTTTGGTATAGATCAAAATTATGCTTAAGCCAATGAATAACTTTTCCCAAGATAAATTTTTAATTTCACTGTTGAATTGGCAGTTTATTTCAAGCATGCCTTGCTCACAAAATTTCATATAAATCCAAGATATTTTTTTGGTAACATGTAGTTTTCAAATATAAGAAGATATCAATAATTTGAAATCTATTAATTTGTTTTTCAATCTTCAAAGCCTGAAAATCAATATGTAGAAAACCTATATTGTGGTGTATGCCAAGGCTGACATTGGTGTCGATTGAGCTCCATCCATATGTAGATGGAGTTACAGTTTACTTTCCCAGTCATTTGTCCACCATGTTTACTTGTTAGCTGTATAAGGTTTCCTTGCATTTGACACATAGTTGATGAGCCTTGTCTTCTGCCCTCGTGTTTCTTTTATTGTATGGTAACTATAACTAATGATTACTGTATTTCCCTAAAGCAAATTCTGAAAGTTTCTTATTCACAGGATTGGCATTGATGATTGGCTTCGTGTTCCTTCGGTAGAGGATATCTTCTCAATAGGTGACTGCAGTGGATTTGTTGAAAGTACTGGAAAACCAACACTTCCGGCTTTAGCCCAAGTACGTCATTAGTTTCTCCTACATACACTGCCCTTGACACATTTCATTCTGAATGTGATACTTACTTCTATACTTGGTGGTTCATAAGTGAAGTGGTGTTGCATGTTTCTTCCATGCCTGAAAGTTTATTCTTGTTAATTTAATGTGTTGCCATTTGAATTCCACAGGTAGCAGAGAGACAAGGTAAATATTTAGCAACCTTACTAAACAAAATCGGTAAAGCCAATGGAGGCCGTGCATACAGCGCAAAAGATCTAGACTTTGGGGATCCGTTTGTTTATAGACATCTCGGAAGCATGGCAAGTGTTGGTAGTTACAAGGCTCTAGTGGACCTCAGACAGAACAAGGTGATTTTTATTATTCCTAAGGTTTTGCTGGTGCTTTTAAAACTCATTCAGGGTTTGATTCACTGACGTATTCGGTATACCTACAGGAGGCCAAAGGGTTATCTCTGGCAGGTTTTATCAGTTGGTTTATATGGCGCTCAGCATATCTAACTCGTGTCATCAGTTGGAGGAACAGATTCTATGTAGCTATAAACTGGGCTACAACTTTGGTGTTTGGCCGTGATATAAGCAGAATATGAAAACTTTCATGGTAAGTACTTTCTTCATGTAATTTTATGTAATTTTTATTAAGGTTTAGAAATCTTATTAGGGCCTTTCGGATGATACTTTTCTTTATTGGTTGCATTACAGGTTATTGTTAAAACCATAAGATGATGATGATGGAGTCGATTTAATCGAATCATTTTGGAGCAACATATTTCAAAAGCCAATAATTCTCAGGAGATGAATTTCAATAAGCTGAACAACTAGAAACTGTACTGGTTATTTTGCTACGTGTTCAATTTATTTAAAATGACAATGAAAGAGGTTACTCGGGAGTTGGCTTGAAGGCGAAGGAATAAATTTGGCTGTCTAATGTCCTTTATTGGTTTATCGAGCTCCGATAAACCAATTGTCATGTTTAAAAACTATTTCCCAGTTGTAAGATCACAATTCACAATAATAATATATTGTCAACAGATTCCTTGGGTAGATAGGTTTTGCAACTGTCAACTAATACGAGTCCCCCATTTGCAACCTGTTCATATGAATGAAAATGAGAAATTATATTATTACAAATATATACAAAATTTGGTACAATAAAAAAAGAAAAAAAATATAAAATATAATAGGTAATATGATAAGAAAAAGTAAAAAAAAAAAGAGTATGTTATATAGTATTATATAAATTTATAGTATAAATAATATTACAAATTAATTTATAGTATAAATGACATTATAAATAAGTTTTTTATTTTATACATTAGATCTATAAGTTAAAATGTTAAAAATAAAATTTTTATCAAAAAAAATTAAAAAAAAAGAAAAATTTATTATATTAATAATAATTAATATTATAAAATTGAATTTGATCCTTGATTTTATTAAGATAATAGATCAATAGATCATTTGTTGAACCAGTATTTGTAGAACATTTAAATTTTTATAAAAATTTAAGATATTTAAATTTTAAAAATAAATTTTTTGATAATAATTTTTTTTTAAATATGTATGTATATATTTATATTTCTTTCATATAAATTATTAGAAATGATGAAGTGTTAATTATGTTTTATTATATCTATTGTTTCATGTTTGTTTTATAATATATATTATTCATTAAAATAAAATAATATGATGAAGTATCAATTTTTTAAAAATTTTATAAAATTTTGTAAACATTATTTATATAATAAAATATATAAATTTAACGATTGGATTGATAAAATTTAATTGTAAAAAAAAATATTAAATAAAATTATTTATGGTAAACTTACTCTTAAAATAAGTTGATTAAAAGTTATAATCAAATAAATTATGTATATAAAATTTCATACAAAACAAAAATTGATAAATATTTCATCTCATGATGTTATTTTAACGATTTATATATTATTTAAAAATATATATATCAATAGTTAAATAACATACCTACATATTTTTAAATTTTTTAAAATTTGATATATATAATCATAAATATATTATATCATGATTTAACGATTGAATTAGTAAATCTTGTATTCTATACAAAGTTATTAAATTGATGTAAATGTTAAAGTTTAACATCTGGTGTCAATTGTCATCGTAGTGATCGAATTAGTAATTTTGTATTCTATGCAAGGTAAATTTGTATAAATGTTAAAGTTTGATCCCTAGTGTCAACATAAGGATTAAAATTTGTTAACACCATATGTCAAACTTTAACACTTACATCAACTGAATAATTTTATATAAAACAAAAAATTTATTAATTCAACCGTTATTTAAAAAGTTATTATCAATTAGATCATGTATATCAAAATTTATATAAAACAAAAATTGATAAATACTTCATTTTATTATTTTATTTTAACAACTCATATGTTATTTAAATATATATATAAATATTAATAATTGAATAACATATCTAAATATTTTCAAATTCTTAAAATTTGATATACAAAATTATAAAGATATTATAATATAATTTAACGGTTACATTAGTATATCTTGAATAAGATCATTAAATTAGTGTAAATATTAAAATTTAACCTTTTTTTTTTATATATATATATATATATATATATATATATATATATATATATATATAAAACTACAAAGAGTTGTGCTAAACATGAGTACAACTGGCACACAAGAAGTAAAAGCAAAAACAAAGTAACAAAAAAAAATGCTAAACACACGAGTAAATTAGGGGCACAACAAGCAAAAGTAAAATAGAGTAACAACTCATATTATTCCAAGGCTCATCCGTTCATGCGTAGGAAGTGACGAATAAAACTGAGTGAGATTACTTTGCACCAAACGGCAATGATGAGCTAGCTGTAGAAGAACAGTTGAAGGTCTTAAGAAGAGGAAGTGACAAACAAAGTTCGAAATCCTCTTTTCCAAACCCCGGTAACTTATGCTATGCTTTATATATATTTTTTTTTATTTGCAATTTGCAGAGCAAAAAGATGAAAAATTATGTTAATTTTGTTCATCCGGACCAGTTTAGTGCAGCCTGTTGGTTCACCGGTTTCCTGAAAAACTTGCCGCGTCTTGTGGTTTAAACCGGGTCAACTGCATTTTCATTCTATTACATTTTTTAAACAGTTACTTGATAACAGTTACTTGACCTGATTCTGGTCACCGGTTGGTTCAATCTAAATTTATAACAACTTTTCTAAAATCATCATTAAATAGTAAGTTTGTACCGAGCAAATTATGTCGCCAAAATCATGACCTAAGAAATGATTGTTATGACTTGAATTTGATAAAGTTTTGGATTTTTTATTTTACTTTTTATTTTAGTTTCTACAACTTTTTAAAATAATGTCTTAATTTATAAAAGTTGTTAGTTTTGATCCTTATTTTTAAAAATTTCTATTAAATAATTGTTTAAGTACATTATAATTTAGCTTTTGAAAGATAGTTAATAGAATAATTGATAAGATAGTTAATTAATTAGTTAGTTATGAAAGTTTGTTAAAGAGTTAGAGGAAAGGTGCTATAAACATGGAAAAAGGGAATTATCACTTACATTGGGTGGGAAATTGAGGAGAGTTGTTAGCTCTCCCAAATACTCAGTCATTTCTTGTATCCTTGTTGCTTCTCAATCTGCCTACAACTTAAACCAATTTCAATAGCTCTGTCTAGGAGTTGTGGATACCTTGGGAGGGAAAAGGATTGTAGATACAAAGCTAGACTTCAAAATTGTTGGAAAACTTGTTGAAGGAGCAAGACAAGCTCTTCCAAAAGAAGAGGAGGTTAGATACCTTCCTCCAACGTTTGGAAACACACATACGAAGAGCAAGAGCAAAATTCAAAGATCAACCCTAGGTTGGAAAGGAAACCTTATTCTATAAGCTACTGTTTGGACTTGAGTTAGGCCCAAAAGTCCAATTTCTAACATGATATCAAAATCTATCCTAGACCTGTTAGAGTCTATCCTAGATTCATTATTGGAATACTCGCAGATGTTTATTCCTATATTAATTGGTTCACCTGCAATTGTTCACGTTCATATGTCCAGTTCTAAACATGAGGAGGTGTGTTAAAATTCCACATTGACTTGAGATATGACCAATCATGTGTATATATGGTCATATGGTAAGGACAACCTTCATCTCATAAGAGGTTAAGTTAGGCTCAAAATTCAAATTCTAACATGGTATCAGAATGGATTGAGTTAGGCCAGAATCTATCTTGTATCCTTGGTGTTTCTCAATCTGCCTACATTGGATCAAGGTTGGGAAGTCATTGTTTTTTCAATAAAAGTGAGTTCTTTATGAACCAGTTTCTATCCGTATCTTGTATAGATATACATGTACTTACTCACCTTTTCTCATTCATGTTTGACTTTGTTACAGCATCTTGACATAGTTATATCTATACATTTCTAACACGTCTAGCTTACAGGTCTCTACTTAGACACAGTAATGTAGCCAAAATTGCCTTTTCCTACCATTCAATTTTTCAAATAGTAGATGAAGTCACTTGAGCAGATAATAAAAAGATATCACAATGTTGAAAAATGTAGAACGTGTAAACTCTGCACAAACTGAAATTAACTGACATCAGTTACTTGATTCTTTCAATACAGAAAGTTGATGCTCCAGTCTAAGCACTGGAAACCTTACAACATGATATCTGTATACCAACCTTTACTTCACAGTGCAATGGAAGGTCCGGTTACATCATTTATGACCGTTCAAATTATGTCTCCATAAAAGGCAGATGAACTAAGACCTCATTCTGGCACACCATTGACATGTATAGAATTAGCCATCTTTTTGCTGACCAGATTCTTCAACTCAATCTCTCCAGGAAACCTTCTCTCCTTCAGTTTAGAGAACACCTTCAAGGACAGAAGATTTTGAAGAGATAAATAAAATTTCAGAAGCACTGAAGATGCCACAAATTAACCTTATTTGCCATCTAGCCACCATCTATCATAGTAAAGTGTCAGAAGGAAGGCCGGGGAGAAGTAAAAAATTTGTTCAGATAAGGACACTTTAAACAGAAAAGATGCGTATTCGTGATTAATTTATCATTGGTCCATTTCTTAGGAGCTACTATACAAATAAACTCTATAGTAATGATCCCACAAATTATATAATCAAAACACTGAATGTAAGAAACCTAATATGTTGCAAAGCCAGATACTCAATTAGTTAATCGTTGAACCCAAAGGTAGGAAACATCTCTCCTCATCCACCACCCAGAAAAAACATATAGATATATAATCATATGTGATCTGAAAGTAGATGTTCCAAACTAGAAAAGTTTATATAAACACATCAAAGGGGCCACCATGGAGTTATCCAGCTTAAGGTAACAAAGATGTTTTCCATTTAACTTGAATGGAAGATAGGCCCCAATCCCCCATAGTCAGCTCACCATTTCACAATACCTTGCTGCAGAAATCTTAAACTAGTTTTAGTTTATTAAATACAATATCACCTAGTATAGGAACATTTGGAAGAGCTTCTAAAGAGTTTATGAAAATAGCTTATGATTCTCATAAGTTTTTTCATCTTGCTTCAATAAGTTTCTTGGTATAGCTTATTAAAATAAGTTCTTTTAAACTTATTCCAATAAACTTCATGGTTAAAGTTATAGTATAATCACTCTTGTAATAAAAGCTTACTGAAGAAGAGCTTAATCAAGTTATTTGTACAAACACACCCTAAACATGCATTCAACAATAAATAGAGCCCACTGAAGCATGTAGCAAATAATAACTGATAACACTACAACTAGTACAGCCCCATAATGATAGTGCTAATATATTATATGACAGTAGCTAAAATTTTCTCAGTGAGTTTTCAGCTAATCAGAGAAATCAAGTGAAGTTGATAAAAATGTTGATAAAACTACCCACGTAAGACAGCTATCCACTTATGACTGATTCCACGTTCTCAAAAAGAGTCAGAAAGCATAACAAAGCTTACATTTACTGGAGAGAAAGACTAGACTCTCAACTAGCAGAGAAATGTTTCCTATTAAACATAAGAATATAAAAGATGGAAGGAAAACACCAACCAGTTCACCATTTAAGTAAACTTCGAATGCCCCAGTGCTCTGTAAGAATGACTGCAAGGCATTCCCAAGAAGCCATGTACTGGCAATGGTTCCAAACCTATTAGCACGCAAGTTGTAATACCAAGGAGGAGGTGCAACAAAACCTAACATCGGAAAAATATGTTCCCCTGCAACAACAACCCCTATAACACCAATCTGAACAACAGGAACCAATTTGCTCAGCAGACGCTTCGGAAGAGGTGGGGGATAATTTGAAAGAATAACCTCAGTTCCAGGAAAAGCAATCTCCAACATATTCTTCATCGTCACCGCGGTTCCCCTACACAAAACAAAAATCCATTTACACAAAATTCCCCATCCCAAACACAAAACCCTGCCTAAGAAACACAACACAATAAGAGAAGGCAATGATCTTGACTAACCACAGATAATCCAAATTTCAAAGCATACGATATACAACCCAGATCATATTTGGTAATATTGATGCATAAACCAAGAAATTACACTCTAAGGTCATATAAATTTTGGGGTCAATTCCCCTTGTAACCACAAGCTAAATGAGGTAGTTAAATTTAAATTCAAGAATCTTTCTTGTTTATCATTTTTTCTCTCTCTTTCTAAATATCATCAACATTTATAAAAAAAAAAAAAAAACAAACAGCAGCAGGATAATACTAATAATGATACGAAAACAAGTGAAAGTAAGTAGGTGCCTGTAAGAGCAAGAAGAACAGAAATTGATGTGGACAGTGTTGCCGAGACCCACAGTTGCAATATTGCTGGCGGGTTTCTGAGATTACAACGAAGCGACTCATTATTGGTAAAATTGAAACAAATGATAAGAAGGGTTTGCATGATGGAATTGAAATTACCTCGGAGGGGAACTCGATGGTTACAGGGTCAGCATGGCGGTGATGGTGAGGGTGGTGAGGAGGGTGGTGGTGGTGGTGGTGGTGATGGTGGTGCGGCTTGGGCGGCGGTGGCGGCGGTGAAGTGAACAGGGAGATGATGTCAGAACAGAAGAGGAAGAGGGGCAAAGCGAGTAACAGAAGATGAGAGCGATCCATAACGAAGCTGAATTGGAAATTTTGAAGGGAAGACTCAGATGAAATGAAGTCGCAACTTGCACCACTATCTACCTTTTCTATACACATCAATGCGTTCTCACTCTTTCAACTCTACATTTTTTTTTATTTTGTGGCTTTAAATTAAATGTGTGTTTGGATTAAAGGAAAATATAAATTATTTTAACAATTGGTTCTATTTATAATAAATAATTATTATAATTAAATATATAAAAAATTGTTTTAAAAAATATAAAATATTTATAATAGTTAATTTTTTATATTTAAAATAATTAATAATTAAATATTAAATATTAAATAACATGCTCATATCATTTAATTATAATTTTAAATTTTATTTATTTTAAAAAATTTATAATTTGATTTTAAGCTTTTTATACAATAAATTTAAACATAATTGAATAGTATTTTTTTATTCTTTAACAAAATTAGATCACTTAAAATAATATTACCTCAATAGATATTAGTTCTTTTAAATTTTATTTTTCTATTTTTATAGACATAATTTGTTTAGTGATTACTAACCATTAATTGATAGTGTAAAAACATTACGCATTAATGATTTGTATAATTATATTAACACGTAGAATTAAAACATTTAAATTATATAAATAAAAAAATAAAAAAAAAACTAGTAAAAATTATAGAGATAATGTTTAAATATAACTAAACTTATTCAAACATCATTTTGGTATATAGATCCCTAAAATTATTTACAAAGAATTATTGATTTTTAAGAATAATATTCTATAAATAAGTTTAGGGGATTACTTTTGTTTGCTAATAAAGTCGAATTACGTTTAAAAATACCAATATAATCATTTTTTCAAAAATAAAATTGCGAGCCTCGCACTAAAATTTAATTTGAGTTTAGTTTTACGGTCTTTAAAAAAATAATCAATGGCAATGACCGAAGAATTGATATTTTAAAATCTTAAATTTTTACTTAATAATCATTGTAAATTTTTTTATTTTCAAGAAAAATGATGATTTTAGATCAAAAAAATATTATCCTAACAAGTTTTTATTAAGTTTAATATAAAATTATATTTATTTGTATTATCATATCCTTTTTCATCCACACATCCCTGTTTTCATTTCTTTATTTTTATCCAGATTGTAGTATGATCAACTAAGTGTTATAAATATTTTGTAATATTTAACATTTAGAAGTTAATTAGGGAATGTTACTTTGAGAAGAAAAAGGTAATAAGTTAAAAATTAAATTAAAATGTCAGTTTAGGAATATGAAATATATAAGAAAAGATTGAAGAAAAGAATTTTGAAATCTCATTTAGAGCTTTTTTTAGTATGACTAAAACTCATGAACACAGTGAAGAGCTATTTGAAAGATTAAAGAATTTATTTGTATTTATCTTATTAAATAAGTATTTGACATCGTACTTAATATTGAAAAAATAGAATCATTTATATGATATTTTAAAATTTAAATTTATTATTTTTATTTAAAAAATACTTGAAATAAGAATTGAAAGTATTTCTTTAACTTTAATAATTGAAAGTATTTAATAGCCTTACTTGGTTCTTTTTGTCAAGTTATTAATTTTAATGATAATAAAAACCCGTCACAATTAACAAAAATATCATAACTTCTTTTAGTCATAAGTTACCACAATTGATAAAAGAATAAATTTTAAAAAAAAGAAATAAATGATTATAATAAAAAATTGAAGAATTAAAATATTAATTTGTTGAATATTTTTTACAACTTTTAATGTTACTAGTGACTAATTTTAATCATTCTTTTATTAATTTTAATATTTTTATGAGATAGAATGAAGTTTAAAATAACTTCATTATTAGCTTTAAAATTTTACCGAAATTTTTTATTTCATCTTTTAAAGTTATAAAATTAATAATAATTTTCTAAAACTAATTGTGAGTAAAATTGAAAACCATCTCAAGAAAAGAAAAACTCTCTAAAAAGTTTATCCATATTAAATCGGATTCAAATGTAAATATATTTATATTTTAATAATTTACATATTTTTCAGTGAAGAGAATGTAATAGAGGGCGAAGAAATTGGTGCAACTGCAACAATTGAAAATATCTCAAATCAAACCTTGGGGTGTAAGAAATTAACACATACATTCCATTATTCACGATTGTAAAGCAAATTGTTCTGGTGATCAGAAAACCCCACCAAATCATTATTCAGAGTATGCAAGCAATCATGCTATCTTCTGATTACACTCTGCTTGGACTTAATTTTTTCTTCACATATCAAATTTGAAACTCTCCTCAACACTAATCCAAAATATCAAATTTGTTGTTTTGGTCAGAAACACATCAAAATAACCTGAAGAGGGAAGACCTTGAAGTTTTCTGACTTCCAAGCCAGTGTTGTCTATGGACCCCAATGGCATCCAAGTACAAACTGCTCCTACCATGAAAACCAACCACTTTACCCTCTGTAGTGGTTGAGGTGAAGAATTTGCCTACTTCTTCACCAAATGGACCATATTGGCCACGACTAGTATTGAAAGTCAGTGACTTTATGATTGTTTGCCGTTCATCCTTAGTGATTGATCCGTAATAGCCAGATATACAAGTCAGCACCTCATGTGGGTACTCCAGTTGTATCTGAAATCACAATAAGTTTGATTATGTTTAAGAATGGTCATGTACATTTTGTATGTGTAGCAATCATTTTACATCAAATCTCATCTTAGAAGGGGAGTTTCAGTGATATTGCCAACTAAAAAATCTATTTTGGTTAGAAGCAAATTTGAATTCAAGTCTTAAACTTACAAATTTTAACCACATGACATTAAAACATATTTTTATGTATGTTTTCACTAAAGCAATTAACATTATAAAACATTAAAACATTTAACTAAATTTATTTATATATAAAATATGTTTACAAACTTACGAATATTATATTTATCGTTAATATTACATAATTATAAATATATTTTTTATTATTATTTTCTGTTAATGTTTTCACTTTGAGCAAACTGACAAGGCGGTTCAGTTTTGAAAAGATTGGTTTAAGGAAGTGAGGAAGACAGTGAAATATGCTTAAAGAAGTGGATACTTAGAATCATACCCTATGCATGGTGTCTCCTCCATTGCCACCATGTTTAACAGACCACACAGATTGCCTGTTTCTATCATACTCAATTTGAATAGAGCATATGCCTTCAGGTAACTTTGTCAAATAAATCTGCTTAATCCCAGAAAAGACTCCATCATCCCAAGGTCTACCTCCATCCCCTCCCCATGGACCTGGTCCACATGGAGCTGGTTCTTTGATCACACCACAAGAAACCTAGTAAAAAGTGAGCAAAGTGAATAGTACAAACCATAAAACAGATAAACAAATTCTTGAATATGTCTTCAACACCTTCTAAAAGTTTATCATAAAAAAGGAATACCTGTTCAGCTGCTGATGGCTTAGCAAGTAATAGTTTGGTAGGCCATTGTGCACTGCCTATTTCACCAATACTTGTTTCTCTAGGGATGATTTCCTTGGGGGGTGTTGCCACTGGTACTATTACTTTCCCTTCTACCACATGTACTCCAAAAGCATCTAGGAACAAACCTTTTCTCCCATGAATGCCAACAATTTTACCTTCTTTCACCTTTGTGGTGAAATATGTTCCTTGTTCATCACCATATGGTCCATACTTCCTTTTGGTAGTGTGGAAAGTTAGTGACCTTATAACAGCAGGCCCCATATACATCAAAGGTCCATAGTAGCCAGATATATGTGTCAGAACTTCATATGGGAAATCAAAGACTATCTGCAAAATGACAAATAATAATTGCTAAAAGAATGTGTTTGGTTTAACTTTTTTAAAGAAATAATCGCTTATTTTTACCAGCTTACTAAGATAGCTTTAGAAAAATAAATAACTATTTCTTCCAAAATAATCATTTCCAAGTATGCACTTAATTTGATTGTCCTAGTTTATTAAGTAGAATAAGCTAAATATGCTTGTATGCTCTTTGTTCACCTTATCGGTTTTAAATCCTCCAGCTCCACCTTGTTTAGATCCCCATATGGTCTCCCCATCATAATCATATAAAACTCTAATCCACACAATTCCAACATTGCGTGACAAGTTGATTTGCTTGATTCCTTTATAGGTTCCATCATCAAATACATATCCACCAATGCCTCCCCAAGGTCCATACGTGAATACACCTCCAACCTTTGGGGGTGACTTTTCCACATGAGCTATCTGAAAGGAAGAAAGTCTCTAAGATTCATTTGGTGAAAAAACCAAAGTTTGAGAGCCAGAGAAGAAAATTTAAGGAATGTTTCAATGACCAAGAGATCATCATCAGACATCAATGCAGGCTTTCTTACCTTTTCCTTGTGGTCCTCAACATTGTTGGATTTTTTGACAACAGAAATCTTCCCAGAGACATTGTTTGCTAAAGGCTTATTGAAATCATCTTTTTGTCTTACAGCAAGAACAATATCATAGTTTTGGTTTACACTTCCTTGTATCACAGAATAACCAAAATTCTCAGTAGTGTTAGTAATGTGGTTTTGGGAAGGAGCCAAAGTTTTGGATGGATTTAGTTGTTTCAAGGACTTTAAATGGACTCCAATGGCATCTATGTACCAACCACACCTGCCATTAAACCCAACAATTTTGGCCCCAGTCATTGGGACAGAAAAACATGTCCCTTGTTCAACACCAAATGGTCCATAAGTTTTCTTGTTACTCACAAAACTTAGTGACCGAATTAAGTTTGGCCCCCATTGATTTAAGCTGCCATAATGTCCGTGAAGTGAAGTTAGGAACTCATCTGGATAATCAAGCTTCACCTACAACACAATCATTAGTAGTTAGTTATTTATATGAACAAAGTTTAATATATACCACCTTCTTCTATCTTTAACATATTGTTTAGCGCCAATATGACATACTAATGCCACAAGATCTCTTAAAGGCACAAGAAACCTTTACCTTGTCAGTTTTATTGCCTCCACTTCCACCATGCTTCTCTGACCAGACAGAGCTTCCTTTCTTATCATATTCAATTTGGATGGAGTCAATTCCTGCTCCATGAACTATCACCAGTTGCCTTACTCCTGAGAACTTCCCATCATCCCAATGAGACCCTCCATTGCCTCCCCATGGTCCAACCGACGCCGGTTTCTTAATGGAATCCTCAAAACTCTGCACACAAAACATCATGCAAAGATGTTAAAAAAAGGGTAAAAACACATGAAGTTGTTGAACTTAAACTTTGAAGTAATCTATGTACTGAGTCCTATGTAACATGAGCAGCTCTAAGCATGTACTACCATCTTTTTCTGCTTGTAGGGTAAGAATTATAGTATTTGGACTTAGAAGACAGCTGGTGAAAGTGTTAATGTGGGTGTACCTAAGGGATGGCATAAGAGCAATTTATTGCAGCAAAGGGTGAGTTAGTGGCAGAGGACTTTGTCTAGAAAAATAATATATGAGGAACTATGTAGACAAAGCTAATTCAGGTTCCACCATGGAGGGAAAGGATTGAAAGGCAGGGAATCAAATTCCCCACAGAAATGAGTCCCTTGTTTTTATTAGAAAAAATTTCATGCACTTTTTTATGGTCCCTTTTTCAGAACAAAATTATTGGAGAAAAGGAAGGAATATATCATCTTCTGCTGAATTCAACTTTTGGAATTTAGTCAGAAACACTCAGACTCGGTAGCTTCCGTAGGCACTGGTGGTCTGGTGCCATTAGTGGTATAGCTTTCTTTGTGAATATGTGATTTCTAATGATCATTGCATATTCTACACCCTTTTACACTTGGTTGTTTAACATTTCTTAGCTATGGTCTTTGCATTAGAATTTTACACCATGCTTACTCATAAGGTGATTGTTATAAACTATTAAGCGAAGAATCTTATACGCTTTTGTGGATGCTTACTAATGAGACGGTTTTTATTCTACCTATACTTTTCCAGGTTTAGTTTTGTCGCTCCACTAGATTTTTAATCATTAATATATGAAGCATCTTTAAATGACTATTTGTTTCGTATAGATCAAAATAAAATGACAACAATGATTGATTTTATAATTTATTTATGCTTAACCAAGTTATATTACATTAAATTTTGATTTTAGTTTTTATCTTTTTTTTAATTATTTTGGTTCTTCATTTTTTTAGAAGTTGTTGGTTTTGATATCTCCTATTAAAATTCTTTATATTTTGAATTTTTAAAAATATCAGCATGTATAATTTGATTCTTAAATTTATATATGTAGTTACAATTTGATCTTTCCAGGAAGCTATCTGATTTTTAAAAAATACCAATTTATTCATTTTGACCATAAATATATAACTTTATTCGTATACTACTCACACTTTTATAAAAAAATATATTAAAATATAACTAAATTAATATCAAATTATATACACCATCATCTTTTTAAATTTAAAATACTTAATATATAAAATGAGGAACTAAAATTATAAAAGAATGATGATATGACTAAAACAAAAATATATATCTAATTAGGAACTAAAATCTTCATTAAATCTGCATTTATATAGTCTCGTAGGAAATTACCGAAAGCCGACAGGATATACCTTCAAATTTTTCATATGGAAAGTATCACAAAATTCTTGCATAGTAACCAAATGAAATTCTATATAGTTAAACTTGTTTTATAATGTGAACAGGTTCAACTTAAGCCAAGGTGCAGTTTTCGTTATTGCATCAGAAAACTTTTCCTGTCATTTATTTCAAAGGTAGCTAGAAGAAGCTTATGGTCATCCATTTTTCTGGCTTTAAAACGGAAGCCAAGCTTCATGCATTCGTCTTTCTCCTCCTCATTATATCTGCACATTTTTATTGCTTATGATTTGATGTATTGAAACATCTCCCAGAGATGGACGATTAGATAACCAGTGATGATTCTCTTGCGTAGAAACACAATACCATCCATCTCTAGCTTTTATTTAATGTCAAGTAGGTTTTGAAAAAATAACAGAAAAAACAAAAGAGATCTAACATCTTACATCTATGTAAATGGTAAACTGTTAATAAAGATGTAAAAGAATTCCTGGAGCTTAAGAAGATAATATTCCATCAATTTTCCTAATTATGCTTTTTCTCAAATATATCAAATGTAATTTGAACTGATATTTAATTTAGAGTAATTATCATGGGTGCAATGTACTAATCCTAAACCAAAAATTCTTGAAACTTTTAATGGCATTGATTAAATAGATGAGTTTATTTACTCAACTTCTCTGCCAAAATTTTCCGATCATATATTTCAGGATTGCGGGTCAAAAAGTTTGATATAGTACCATAAATTTAACGTCAATAATGATTATTTAAGGTCCAAGCATGAAAGGGCATCTCGTTTGCTCATTTCAATCCATGTTCGAGAAAGCAGAGCTTGCAACACCATTTTGAACCCAAGACAAATTGCTTGAAACTTAAGGTGATCAATCAATTAAACCTTTACTGTGTATTTGGACGATGCATTTTAAAATTTCAATTCAATTCAATTGCTTTAATTGAATTTTCTTCATTTGTAGAATTTCTTATTTGAATAGAATAATTCGATTTCTTTTTATCATAAAATTTTTTATTTAGATAAATGATCAATCGTAATTCAGATGAAATCCACAATCTAGATTCTAAGTCTTTAAAATTGGATGTTGGCATTGTAATATGCCAGAATCTCAAGCAAGATGGGGAATACCCGCAGTGACACTCAAACTATTGAAGTTAGTAGGTATTTTAGTAGAACAACAATATGAAATTAAAAAGCTTACCAGTGAAATATTTGTTCCCCTTTTATATAAGGTTTGAATACGAATAAGTCACCGCTAAGGTTAAGGAATACCTCCGCATGATACATTCAGTGTAGCATTAGAGGTTCTTAATCAGTACATATTCTGTGAACCATGCAGAAAAATCATGTGTTAATGTATGGATGGTGTTACGTAGGTTTTAATGGACCTCAAATAAAGGCCGATCTAATTGCTGTGTTAACTTTTAGAGAAGTTGCTTTTTGCACTCCCTTCTATTTCCTTTTCACACTCTCTTTCATATTTTATAAAATTAAATATTAAAATTATTCTTTATTTTTATTTTTTAAAATAAATTTAAAAAACTTTTGAAAAAAAACAATACTTTTCATAATAAATTTAATAAACTTCTAAAAATATTTATCTAAAAAGTAATTAAATTCATTTTAAAAATAATATTCGGGAATACATATTTTCAGGTTTTTTAAAACATATATTCTTACTCATTCCTCACATCATTATAAAATAATGTATTCGAAATTTACTTTAATAAAATAGACATTAAAAAATTTATATTCTCATTTTAGATACACATTTCCACTCTGAAATCAAAGGAAAGTATCTAGTTCAATTGGATCAAGCTCCAAAGAATTCGAACCGAGAATAATAAAGTAATTAAATTTTCTTCATCTATGAAATTCTTTATTTCAAAAATTAAAATTGTTATGTACTAAAGTAGAATAGAATGGTAAACTTAATTTTGAGATGATTGTTTCATGACTGGAACATTTTAATTTATATTACTATATTTAAAATGGCCAATAAGATCCTAGAACTAACATAAAAATGATGTCTCAAATTACAGCGTGGAATATATATAATTTTGATTCTATTTGAGATCATCCCCCATTTAATAAAATTCCCTTTTGCTATGCATTTGCAAAGTAGTGTGAGAAATTAAGAGAAACCCAAGAGTAAATAAGGCAAAAGCTGGGAATAGACAAACTCTGAAATATCAACTGAAGCTAGTAAAAGTTCTCACTCGCTTGAAGTCAAGATGCTCTTCTTTAGAATAAAGGTTTTGGTTTAAACACAACTGAATGCTAATGTGTGGAAGAAAGTTTTACTTGCTATATAGTTGATTACAGTGCAATTAGACACTTCCCTCGTGAGAGGAGAGGATTATATAATGCATGACTTGGACAAGAAAATTTACTTTATCTTCCCTCTAGGGGCAAACCTTGTACTTGATAATTTGAAAAGTGAGACCACCAGATAATTTTTGACTTTTCTATGAAGAAAGGAAAATATTGAACAATAGTAATGCACTGTGTAGGCAAGACAGGGGAAAGAAATAAGCTGATCTGAAGTTTGGAAGCAAAACTCAGAATGCAAACATAATGCATGAACTGTTGAACAATTTCAAAGAGCATATCAGAAAGACGGTTTAATAACAATTTAACAGAGGTTCATAGAATATGCCAACTAAAATTCTTTCCGGTTTATCTTCTTTGATCACCACTTGCCTAAATAATACACAGAACCAATTATTTGGGAGCAATGAAGTCCTTGAAGACTTTCTATATGCTACTAGTATATCAAAGTGCTCTATTTTATTTGCACACAATTTTTTAACTAATAATGAACAAGCTGTTCCCATTGATGGCTAGCTTGAAGGCAAGACTCGGCACAGACATGACAGTGCCTTAAATCAATATCTACATCTAGGAAAGAAATATCACCCCTGTTCAAAGTTAAATTTTACCCAAAGGGACCACCCATAAAGAGTATTTGCAATCACTGAGAAACTGTACTCAAATACACACATTCAAAATCTAAAAAGTAAAAAAGAAAAGAAAATGGTAACTAAGAAAAGAATTCTAAACTCGCATACCTGTTCCTAGGAAAGCAAAGAAGAGGACCCACCCGCTCGAGCACAATGACTCTCCCACGCACTGATGAAGTGGAATATTTTATTTCCCATTTGGTACCAAACACAGTTCTAGATAGCAGATATAATATGTACGGTTAGTTTAATCATATAATGGCCAATCCCCAAAACAAACAACAAAAGACCATGCTTATCTACACCGGTAACCCGGTCCAGCTAGCAAGGGGCCACATAAAAAGTCACTATTTTAGTTGTTCACATCCCATTCTGGTTGATGAAAAGAAGATGAAACAGGTACATCTTGGTCCTTTGTGTTGTCCGTTGTATGTCTTGCATTGTGACCAGAGCAGAGACTGTGAGAAGGCTTTTCTCATTCATCTAACACATAAGCAGGTACCCCAAATTTCCATTCCCTTCTGTTAGGGCCCAAAATGAGTCACTGGGAAAGAGAATCTGCATTCATTAGGCAAAAGACACGAGCAAGGGATTTGTGAAATTCTACCTATATTTGTGTCACTTTGATTTCCACATTTTGAGTATTAAGAATACACGATCCAACTACTCAAATTTTGAAATTATTTTGTTAAATACCCAGAGTATTTAAAAGACGAATAAGCCAAAAAAAAAATTATAGTATCTACTTTACTTACAAGGCATCACCCAAATCAGATTATTGACATGGTAACCAAAACAAAAGGCAGAAACAGTTACTCATTTAGATTTAGGGTGCTAATGCAATAGAGACAAGAAAGCCATCAAAAGTAGATACTCTTGGAAGAAGGTGGGAAAAACAGGCTTTCAGGTTCCAGCACTTTATGCTAACAAGATTTAAGAAATAAAACAGGGACAGAACAAATCGAATTCCTTCATGTTTGGAACATAAAAAGCTCCCTAACAATCATTTAAGATAGAAAGACTGAAAATGAAAAATTTTCACAAACTTGCAAAATGAAGAAGAGTAAAGAAGGAATTTCTTGGTGCATCAATGGAATCCTAACCTTACAAGGTGAACCTCCCACTGCTGCAGAGAGAGGAGCTTCCAATGAACATGAACTGAGAGGGGATGATTCTTCCACCTCACCATCATGGCTTGACAAATCATAACAAACGGAAAAGAAGATAAGTCACGTGACTTGTTTAATGGTAACATCTTGGCCTTTAGATTACACTAAAATGGAGGGAAAAGTTTTGGTGTAAGCATTCAAATGGGTAGCTAGTGTCAACTTATCTTGTGCCTTCATTTTATTCATGTAGATATAGTCAAAATTTTATGTACATCAAGAACAATTAAACCATATGACAGATTTACATACTTTTGCATTCAGTGATTCTCTTTCACATCTTTTTACTCTACCAATAATCCCTACAAGAACAGTGACCACCTTTAAAATGGTGTAAGCAATTTGAGTCACTTAAATATATTTCACACCCATACGCCAATGATATGTACTTGGCAGTGTCATGGCAATCTCTACACATTCTCAAATTCTTTACTATCCGTAAAATTTGAGGTGCATGATGAGAATCTATTAAAGCAAATGCAAGAGCAAGTTTTTCACTATGTACACTATTAATATTTTCCTTCTCCTCTTCCTCAATCCAAAGTTCATTGTCAGAAATATGCGTCTTGACATTTATGGCTACCTGTTTTAGCCAAGAGTGTAGCTTGTCCAAATATGGTTTTGACTGATCACCAACAACAAAAGTATGGACCATGTTTTTCCTTTCAATCCAGCTTTGCCCAACTGGTATCTTAGTAGCCTTTTCTTTCTCCAGATTTGTCATTTTTGGAGCTTCCCAATACTTCCCACAAAACGAATATGCCTGTGAAAGTAAATTCTGAGTTATATAATTTTCAGGTTCCATCTCAAGCAGACGTTCTCCTGCAAGGATTGCCAATCCAACATTCTTATGAATTCTGGAGGCGGTCAGCAAGGCAGTCCACACCACTGAATTAGGCTCAATGGGCATGTTTTGAATAAACTCCAGTGCTTCAGCAAGTTTACCTGAACGACCAAGCAAATAGACCATAGCAGAAAAATGTTCCAGATCTGGTCTAATCTGATATTCTTTGCTAATGTTGGAGAAAGCACGCTTCCCCTCATCCACCATTGCAGCATGACTATAAGCTGAGATAATATTTGAAAAAGTAACTCTATTTGGTTTAAATCCATCCTTCCTCATCTGATAAAAAAGATCAAGTGCAGCCTCTGAGCAGCCATGTAAAACACAACCAGAAAGCAGAGAGTTCCAACTGATGATATCTTTTGAGGACAATCCATCAAAAATTTTTCTGGAATACATTATATTTCCTGATTTGGCATAACTGTCAATTAATATATTTGATACAGAAATTTCAGATACTAAATTTCTACGCAATGCACAACAATGAATTTCTTTCACTTTCTTTCTGGCCACTAAGTTTGCACAGGCAGGAAGGATAGTCAGCAGTGTAACTAAGTTGGGAGCTACATTGAAAAGCTGCATCCGCCGAAATATCTGCAGGGCCATGTCCTTTTGTCTACTTTGCAGAAAACCAGAAATTAATGAATTCCATGAAGCTACATTTGGCTTAATTTTCCCATCTTTCTCAATCCTTTGAAAAAGATCCAATGCCTGATGCTCAGCACCATTCTGCATAAATCCTGTGATCATTACATTCCATGTAACAATATTAGGCGGTGAATCAGACTCTTGCATCTTCATAAATAATTCATGGGCTTTGCCACAGAAACCAGCTTGGCAATATCCTCCAATAATTGAGTTCCAAGAATATACATCTCTCTCTAACATCATATCAAAAATGTGTTCGGCAGCTTTCAGATTTCCACCCTTGGAATACATGTCAATCAGTGAATTACCAATCAGAATATCATCAACCAAACCTGCCTTAACAGCAATAGAATGGATCTCTGATCCCATGCTTAGTGATTTTATGGATGCACATGCTGAGGCTGCACTTGAAATTGTAACACTATTCGGCTCAACCCCTGCTAAAAACATATCCCTCAGCCAATCTAAGGCATCATTTATCCTGCCCTTTTGAGTAAACCCAGAAATCATAGAAGTCCAAGTATATACATCTGGGGTAATCCCAAAACTCTCCATCTTCTTCATTAAATCCATTGCAATATCACAATACCCTAATTGATTATAACTGGCAATCAAAATGTTCCAAGTTACCAATCCAGGGTCAATTCCTTCTTCCTGCATTGCATCAAAATACTTCTGAGCTTGTTCAATTTCACCCTTCTGGCAATACCCAGTTATTATCACATTCCAGGAAACACAGTTCCTCTCATCCATTCTGCTAAAAAGCTTCTTTACAGAATCCATCTCCCCACATTTAGCATACACTGCCAGAATTGAATTGATCACACGCAAAGAAGAGCGCATTCCACGCCGAATAACCATCGAATGGATCAGCCTCCCAGTGTCAATATCCCTGCACTTTCCACAGGCTTTCACAATCTTTGGAAGCAAAAACTCATCAGGTAAAACATCATGTTGCATCATATCATAAAAAAGGTCCACCACTTCCTCCCACCTCTGTTCTCTGGAACAGGCACCAATCATAGCAGACCAAGTGAACAAATTCCTCTCACGCATTTCATCAAACAGTTTCCGTGCTTCCTCCAAATGCCCACATTTAGCATACATGCTGACCAGCTTGGTCTCCACAAAAGGGTTCACCTCTCTCACCAATCCAATCCTAGCATGCAACTCCCTCCCCACCCAAATGCAGTCTCTGTCAATGCAAGCTTGTAGCAGGTTCATGTAGGTAATGGGTCTCACCTTGGATCCTTGTTGAACCAGAGAGTCAAGAATTTCGACAGCCTCACTCAGGGGACCATTAACACATAACTGGTTCAACTGATCATCCATCAATTTTGGGTGTAATAACCTTTTGGTCATAGAGAGGTTTTTGGAATTGGCATGGACCCTTGTTGATCCATGCCACTCAAACTGGGTGGTACTGTAAGAAGGGACTATAAGAGGAGGCCTTGGTTTACTGAGTAGAATAATAAGGTTCTTCTCCATTGCGTTTTTTCTTTTCTGCTGTTTTGAAGTGCCCTTATCCCCTTTGGGCCTGCCACAAATATGCCGATATAAGGATTCAGATGATAAGGTGGGGTAAGGCTCCTTCCTAGATATCGTTGGGACTTGGGATCCTATTAGATATCATATAATCTACATTTAATTTAAAATTGAATAAAATTAATTAAAAATTTTGAATAATTTTTACATACATTAATTAATTTAAACGATATATTTTTATAATATATTTATTTTTTCTTTTATTGATTTTTAGTGTATAATAATGATATATAATAAATTTTTATTAAAAATCATATATCCAATACATTAATAATATTAAATATTATAATTTTTAATAAAAATTATTATTTATTAATTTTATTATGTATTCTTAAGTATATATTAAAATTTATATTTTTATTTAGTATTTTAATATTTTAATTTTAATGATTTAATTTTTAATAATAATTAATACTTAAAATTTTTAATTGTATTTTTAATAATTAATTAATATACGAGATTAAAAGTATGATAAAAAATTTAGATAATAATTTCTATAAAATTACAATATTAATGATTTTTTAATTTTAATATCATAATTTTAAATAAAAAAACTTATAATATAAAAAACATGGAAAGTATTATTTTATGTGAATACCAGAAGATTTGGTTAAACAAGGTTTACCTTTTAAAAACTGTAAAAGGTAAGGAGAGTGGAAGCTATTACGTTTAAGTTTCTAAATACGAATAGTTGTTATTTTCCGTTAATATTCACATAATTGTTTTTTTTAAGTTATAACACAGATACCTTTTTATTATCTACTTTGTAAAGTGAAGCGTAAGTGATTGTCGTATACAGAAGAAAGTGTATTTTATAAATTAATGTATCACCGTCATAATGTATATTTAGTATTTTATTATATGAAAGTAATCATTATGCATGTAAAATGAGATTCTATTTTCAACCAATAAAAAAATGTCAAAAATTGTTAAATTTTAATTTTGATCGAATGATCTAAAATGATAATAAGTACAATAATAACTACGGATTTTAATTTAAATTAATCTAATCTTATCATTTGATTGTAATGTTTGATGGATGCACTGGATTAAAAATTTAAATATACATATAATTGATCCTTCACCAGAATACATTTGAGTTTTTTTTATGCTCTAAAAAAATCCTTCACCGTTATGTGTGTGTGAATAGAAAAGAAGTAGAACGAGAAATCGATCAGCATCATTTTTAATTAAGGCTTAAGAGGATTATTATTTTTTATTTAATCTAGGTGTGGAAAATCACATCTTTAAAATTTTTAGTGTTGGAATCTTTCCGTCAAATTTCTCATCACTTCTTATTTAACTTAAATTCTTATAAAATAAATAAATAAATAAATAAATACAAATTTATAGAATAAAATGTTGCATCCTTTCAACTTATAAAGTTTTAATTAATTAATATTGTTATAATTAAAATTATAACGAAATAATAAATTTATTAAAAATTAAAAAGAATTTATTTAATTATAAAATTATTATTAAATTTTATTTTAAAAACCTTAATAAACGAAGAGTTATAAGTTTGAAAGTTAATTAAGAATAGGAGGGTATTAGCATATCATCCTACTTTCCCATTTTAAATAACAGTACTCTTAGATTGAATGTATAATTTTGATATTTTGAAAATCGTTTGATTTTTTAAATAAATAAAAATAAGTAGATTTGTGAAAAATAATCTCATAAGAGTTAATTCTACTCTTACGTATTTTCTAATGGAGTAAAATATTTAAGGATACATACATAATTTTGGTAAAGAAACTTGATTTCTTGGAAAATAAAATAACTTCAAAAAATCAATAAGAATTGTTAAAAAAAATTATTTGTATGCACATAGGTGTAACTTACAACTGAACCTATACGAATTAAAATACAAAACAGTAAAGAATATTATTTGTTCGCATTAGAATTTATCATGTAATTTTTGAAAATTTGAAATATAAAATCAAAACACAAATAATTTTAAATGAAATAAAATTAAATATAATTTCTTCAAATTCACATGTGCACAAGATTCAAGTTAAACATAAGTTGCACCTGTACGAATTAAAATACAAAAACGGTAGAGAATGTTATTCGTTCGTGTTAGAATTCATCATGGAAATTTTAGAAGGTTTAGAATTTTAAAAATGTGGAAATAATTTTAAACGAAATTAAATTAAATATAATTTCTTAAAACTCACGTGTGTACAGGATTTAAGTCAAACGTAAACTGCACCTAAACTTATACCAATTAAAATATAAAAATGGTAGAGAATGCTACTTATTCGTATTACAAATCGTCACGTAAATTTTAGAAAATTTAGAATTTTAAAAATACAAAATAATTTTAGATGGAATTAAATTAAAATTACAATTGTCTAAAACTCATGTGTATACAGAATGCAAGTCAAACGTAAATTGCATCTAAATCTGTACAAATTAAAATACAGAACGATAAAAAATGCTACTTGTTCGTATTAGAATTCGTCACGTAATTTTTAGAAAATTGAGAATATAAAAGAACAAACAATTTTAAACAAAATTAAATAAAACATAATTTCCTAAAACTCACATGTGTACATGGTTCAAGTCAAGCGTAAGTTGCACCTGAACGTATATAAATTAAAGTACAGAATGATAGAGAATTTTACTCGTTCATATTAAAACTTGTCATGTGAATTTTTAAAAATTCTAAAGATATTTAAAATATTAAAATAATTTTAGATAAAATTTTATTAAATTAAATATAATTTTCTTAAACTCACATGTGCACAAAGTTCAAGTCAAATATAAGTTGCACCCAAACTAGAAATATCAGAGTTTTTATGAGCTGCATCTGGAGAAAGAGAATCTAAAGGTGGTTGCTGAAGAATTGGGACTAATGACCGTTGAAACTCACAAAGAGTGATAATGCAAGGGGTCTGTTCATTGGGAAATTTCTAGTGGACAAAACAAAACATATTGCATTGAACCAACAAATGCTACACCCACTCAACAGACACAGAACAAAGACCTCAAGCTTGGAAGCATCGAAACTTTTTCTCTGAACAAGTTCAATCTATAAGAGAGACAACCACAACTTTGTACAAAGAGGAAAGGAGACACATAGCAGAAGGAATTACAGTCTCGGTAAATCATCAACAAAATTGTTTGAAAATAGGTCTCAACGGGAGACTAATGGTCTTGTCAACCAAATATAAGCCTAGCAGAAAGGATCTTCACAATAGACTCATCCACCATTACATTGGAAAGAACGCAGAAGAAATAGGACAAATCGTAGTAACTACAATGATTCCTATAATGCTAGCTATACGCAATACTGACGAGAGGATAAATTAAATACATAATCATTATTTACAATGATTCTAGAGTAGCTTGGAATTAAGCACACACAAAGATCACTCGTCACTTAGCCAAGAATTTCATATTGAAGTTTGTATAAACAAAGATAACAAAGGTTGATGTATTTCCATTTTTTATTTCTCTCAATATTTCTCCACAACAAAATAGATTCGTTTCTTATTCATAACATATGCAAGCCATACATAACAGAAGAGAAAAAACATAGCAATCAATTTTGACCAGATCTAATCGCACAAAAAGATAGAGTGTCTTAGTAAGAATTCCGGGTAGCATGAATGTTTCTTCTTCCTTCGAATGAAAAAATGAAACTAGTTCTGAATGAACTTCTTCCTTCGAATGAAAAATGGAGCTAGCTCCAATTGTCGCAGAGAAAAAAGAAAAGAGCAGGGAGCAAAGTAGAGCTCCTGTTTACATCCTTTACTTAAGTTAACTTAACTATGGTTTTTTTTATCTTCTAACCCTAGTTGTAATTAACTAACTAATTAGTAACTAACTCTAATAGAATGGAATTTTATTTTCTTCTTTTTTTTATATTGTTTTTATTTTTATTTTATTTTTTACTATTATTATGTTTTTCCTCTCTTTGTTTGATTTTTTGATTTTATTTATTTATTTATTTATTTTGTTAATTTGGGCTTTGAACCCATAATACATTTTTTTTATTTATCACAATACTTTGCATCTTTTTATGTTCAGTTTTGTTTATTATTACGTTTTAAATAAAAAATTTATACAAAATTTGTTATTCGTATTTTGTCTCTCTTTACTCAATTTTTACCAAATAATATAAGAATACTTCCTATATTATGATGGTAAGAAGTGAGTAAAGATGTGAACCAATTTTATTCGAGGTAGCAAAGTGTGAAGCTAACATGGTAGAGCTGGATGGGATAAATTGAGAAAGTTAAGCATGTAAGACCTTGAAAAATTAAAAGGTGGAGCCTAATGTGACAAGCTTGCATAAATTTATAAGAGCTGGCCTTGTGTGATAGGTCAAAATGTAGAAAATTCAAATGCAATGTCTGATGTGATAGGCTGACATAAATTTAAATGTGTTGGGTCATATGTGATAGCCCAAAATACATAAAATTAAAATGCAGAACTTGATGTGATAGACTGATAGAAATTTAAATATGTTGGGCCTTGTGTGATAGGCCAAACTGCAGAAAATTAAATTGTAGAGCCTGGTGTGATAGGCTAGTAGAAATTTAAATGTGCTAGGTCTTATTTGATAGGCCAAAATGCAAAAAATTAAAATGCAGAGTCTAATATGATAGGCTGACAGAAATTTAAACATGTTGGGCCTTATGTGATAGGCCAAAATCTAGAAAATTAAAATGCAGAGCCTGATGTGATAGGTTGACAAAAATTTAAACATGTTGGGCCTTATGTGATAGACCAAAATGCAGAAATTAAAATGTAGAGTCTGATGTGATAGGTTAATAGAAATTTAAACATGCTACTAAGCCTTATGTGATAAGCCAAAATATAGAGCTTTATAGGATAGACTGGCAGAAATTTAAATGTGCCGGGTAAATTAAAATGTGAAGCGTGAAATGATAAGCTGACAAAATTTTAAACATGTTGGGCCTGATGTGATAAGCCAAAATGCAGAAAATAAAAATGCGGAGCCTGATGTGATAGGATGATAGAAATTTAAACATGTTGGGCCTGATGTGATAGGCTAAAATGCAAAAACTTAAAATACGAAGCCTGAAAAAGTTTTCATCAGTGAAAAATTCATTGTTGATTAGACCAACTTAGATGAGGGTTATTTAATCTTAATTTGTTTGTTTGTAGACTTAGACTTCCATGTTTCCCTATAGAAACACTCTGTAACTCTTTAGAATGAGCTAGAGACAATGATCAATTTTCTGTTTGTGGCATGTTTGCTGATTTAGCCATCATGCTTGTTATTCTGTAAAGAAGAGTTAGTTTCGATTGTTAAAGTACTACTATTCCAAAATTTTCAAACTCATCATGACTTCAAAAAAAGTTTTAGTATAAGTAACTACCATTTTTATCATTGCATATTTTATTTTTGTACATATATTTGAATAGAAAAAATTCAACTGAACAATAAATGGCTGGAATTAAAAACCAAGGATGACATATCGAACTGGAGTGGTAGGAAAAATGTTTGATTGCAAATAACAAGGTTTTTAATGATCCTATGCCTCTGAAGCGAACAATGATAGTATTGCACTTCAACAACTTCTCCTGACTTATTGACCAAGCTTCTTAAAAAACAAAATTTTGCCCTAGTATCAGCCCAATCTTGATCAAATCGACTTTGAACCAAACTCTTTTCCCTTTTAAAAATTTCCCTAGTATTTGTCTATATCTTGAGCTGATGAATGTTGAACTAGTCTTTCTGCCCTTTAAAGATTTTCCCCAGTATGACGCCTAAGATCATGTCATTCCTGAAAATTGTCCTATGATGGCTTATGAATCGTAGTGACATCTTTACTCTTTTGTTTGCCCTAACTTTTTCCTAGAGCGTCCTTTCGAATTTTTGACCTAGCAAGCTTTTCGTCTATCCTAACTTTTTCCTAGATTATCTTTGCAGATTTTCGACCTAGCAGATTTTTTGTCTGCCCTAACTTTTGCCTAAGTCGTCCTTGCGAGTTTTTGACTTAGCGGGCTTTTATTTCCTTTCTTAGGTGGTTAAGTGTAGTATTTTTTAACAGCATATGAATTTATTGGATTAGGGAGGTCTTTTCTATCCATATTTGCCAAGATTAGCGCACCTCCAAAGAAAGCTTTCTTAACCACGTATGACCCATGGTAGTTTGAGGCTTATTTCCCTTGGAGCATCTTTCTGCATTGGTAACAACTTTTAAGTACTAAATCCCCTTCTTGAAACCCTCGAGGGTGTACTTTCTTTTCAAATACTCTTTTCATTCATTTTTGATACAGTTGACCATGGCACACTACAACTAATCTTTTCTCATCAATAAGATTTAATTAGTCTAAGTGGGTCTGAACCTATTCAGCTTCTTCCAATTTTTCCTCCATTAATACCTTTAATGAAGGGATCTTTACTTTGATAAGGAGTACAGCTTCCATTCCATACACAAGAGAGAGAATGAAGTTACCCCGATAGAGGTACGAACCGAAATGCGATAAACATTGACAGCACAAGGAAGCATCTCGTGTCAGTCTCTGTATATAAGAACCATCTTTTGGATAATTTCTTTAATATTTTTGTTAGCTGCTTCTACAGATCTGTTCATCTTTGACTGGTATGGAGATGAATTATGATGCTGGATTTTAAAATCGTCGCACAATTATTTCATCATTTTGTTATTTAATGAACTTCACCACCACATTTTAGGTCACGTTGACGTAAAAAGCAACTTCAACCCACTTAGTGAAATAATCAATGGCCACCACTATAAAGTGATGTCAATTAGATGCTTTGGGTTCGATTGGTCCGATGACATCCATTCCCCACATTGCGAAGGGTCATGGTTATGACAAAACATTTAAAGATGCTGGTTATGTGTTGATATTATCAACATATATTTGGCATTTGTGGTAGGTTTTAGCATATTTATAGCAATCAGCCTCTACAATTAACCAGTAGTATCTGACCTTGAGAATTTTCCTTGCTATTACATGTCCTTTTGTATGAGTACCAAAGGACCCCTTGTGAATTTCTTTTTACGATCTTATTTGCTTCTACTGCATCTACACACCTGAGCAAAACCATATTATGATTTCTTTTGTAGAGAACCTCTCCATTACGGAAGAAATTCATGGCCAATCTTCTCAAAGTTCTTTTATCATTTTTTGAGGCATCGGCAGGGTATTCTTTATTACTTAAGAAATGTTGGATGTCGGGGTACCATGGTTTTCCATCCTGTTCTTCAATCGATTGGAAAAAATTCTACTAATTTCAATGTTGGATCTTGATAAAAGGCATGTCCTCCTTTCTACCTATTTTGAACATAGATGACAGAGTGACAATCTATAAGAGAGACAACCACAACTTTGGACAATGAGGAAAGGAGACACATAGCAGAAGGAATTATAGTCTCGGTAAATCGTTGACAAGATTGTTTGAAAATAGGTCTCAACGAGAGATTATTGGTCTTGCAAACCAAATATATGCCTAGTAGAAAGGATCTTCACAATAGACTCTTTTGCCATTACATTGGAAAGAACGTAGCATAAACAAGACAAATCATAGTAACTACAATGATTCCTATAACGCTAGCTATACACAATACTAACACAAAGGATAAATTAAATACATAACCATTATTTACAATGATTCTGGAGTAGCTTGGAATTTAGCGCACACAAAGATCACTTGTTTAGCCAAGAATTTCATATTGAAGTTCGCATAAACAAAGATTGCAAAGGCCGATGTTTTCTGTTTCGGTTTATCTCAAAATTTCTTCAAAATAAAATAGATTCATTTCTTATTCATAACTCATGCAAGTCATAGATAATAGAAAAGAAAAAAACACAGCAATCAAGTTTGACCAAATCTAATCGCACAAAAAGATATAGTGTCTTAGTAAGAAATCTGACATGAATGAACTAGTTCCAGGTAACATGAATGTTTCTTCTTCCTTTGAATGAAAAATGGAGCAAGCTCTGCAATGGTCGAAGAGAAAAGAGAAAAGAGCAAGGTGCAACGTAGAGTGAATTTGAAAAATTTTCTCCAAATGATTTGAAAAGCCTCCCTCCTTTTTTCTATTTTTTCCTATTTATATTCTTTACTCAAATTAGCATAACTATGATTTTGTTCAACTAGCCGATGATTATTTTTTAACCCTAGTTGTAACTAACTAACTAATTAACTAACTCTAACAGAATAGTATTTTATTTTATTTTTTTGTTTTTTATTGTTTTCATTTTTATTTTATCTTTGCCTATTATTATGTTTTCTCTCTCTTTGTTTGATTTTTTTATTCATTTTTTATTGATTTTTTTTGTTAATTTGGGCTTTAAGCCCAAAATATTTTTTTCTTTTTTTTTATTTATCACAACACTTTGCATCTTTTTATGTTCATTTCAATTTTTATTGCAATTTAAATTAAAAAAAATTCAAACAAAAATTGGTATTCACAAATATCCTTCAAGGTAAATAAATTTTCACTTTAAGTGATCATTCATTTTTTTCTAAATCAAGTTTTATCACCATTTCTTACCTTTCTTTGTATGCTTAAAATTCCCCTAGAATGTAGTGAACTTAGAAGATCAATCTTTAGCATATTCCTCAATTTGTTACTTGTCCTTCAAAGAAATTTGGAGTTATAAGGCTCAATGGGAAATTCAGGATATATGTCCACACAACTAAGTAATGAACATTCACATCCTTAATCGTAAAAGGGTTGTCATTGTTGGATAATCAAATAATGGCCCACATCCATCCATGGTCTTTCAAAAACACATGTTTATAATTATCCTATTGGCTAAAGTATACCAAGTAATAACCTTGTAGAAAGTTAGGAAACTGTATGTTATTTTTACATGCCCAACTATGATATAGTTTACTCTTAAGAGCCTTCATACTATCATTTTTTCCTTGCAATTTGACTATTAGGAAACCTTTCTATGCTTGGTGTTTTCCTGTAAATCAGTTTTTGTTTTGCTTCTTATTTTTCAGGGTTCCATGCTTACTTGTCCTCATGAAAAATCATTCTATCTTCTCCTGTTCTTCTTTGTCTTTATTCCAAAAGTTAATGATTGTTGAGTATTTGGTGTTCCTTGAAAAATAAAAGCTTGTATGAAGTTTTTTGCGTCAATTTATGGTCAATGTTGAATGTCCGGTAAACCTAACTAAACTAAGTAGGTGATGGTTGTTATGTCTATGTTTATGAATGCACAAAGGCAACCACTTGTATAAGGGAATCAACTTATGATTCATCAACAAAAACATTTTCAACATTTTTTTAAAACACCACGAAATTCAACAAAAAGCTTGTATGATGTTTTCCCTTTGTTGCATCCTTTTGACAAGTTTTGTAATTATGACCAAATTGGTTGTAAGTGGTACAATTAATTGTGTTAGATCTCCAACCCACTTGAGTCCCTGGTGGACTTTCAACATCACTTTTCTTCTGGCTTTCCTTGATCTTCGTGGTAATCTTTTCTGTGGAGGTGGATCAATGGCAAGGTAACCATTTCTATTATTGACATCCACTTCTAACATTGGGTGGATGATGCCATTGTTAGCTTTCATGTAAGTAGACATTATAAAGGATTTATCAACAAAAGACTCTACATTCATTCTTTTGTGAGTTATACAAGCATATGCATGCTTGCATGATAATCCAGTCAAGTTCCAATAGTTGCACCCATATATCCTTAACCTTAAATTGATAACAAATGTTTTGTTGCCCTTCCTTACTTGGTATTCTTGTTGTCCACCATATGTCACACCACAGTATCAACCATTGTGCATTGTCTTTTCCATAATTTTCTAATTTTTAGTGTTATGGTGTTAATAGGATACACCTTTCTCAAATAGTTTCTGCACCATTTCCATTAGTTTGCATTGAATGGATTGAATCATACTCAGAATAGTCTTCTTCCTATCCTCACCCAACCATCCATTGAATGTCTCACACATATTATTAATGACATGGTCACTCTTGGAAAGTGGGTCAAATGTATACCTTGCCCACATGAGTTTTGACCTTTCTATAGTAACCATCCACTCAACAACCTCATTTAAGGTTTTTCTAATTGTTGATAATGCCATGTCAACTTTAAACTCATTGTATGTCATTGCACAACTCCAAAATTAAGTTGTTAATGTCAAACTCTGAACTTCTGCTTGAAGTGATTCAACATATGGTTACAACAAAAACTGAAAATGAAAATACAATGACATATTATAAAGGGAATGTCATTGACCTGTTTTGGGCATATGAGAAAACTCCACTAACAGCTTATGTTAGCCCCTACAAAATAATGACACATGTATTATAAACATTGTTCCCTAAGAAGGAAATGTAAACTCTATTTGTTATACACTTAAAAAAAATTTACATACATTTTGCATAGCTGGCAGAATTATCAGTACCTCATCCTTCGAATTAGGCATAAATTGCAATGCCTTAGATAATAAAGTCAAAAAGAAAAGTCATGAATTTTTGCATTCAATCTCCACCACAAATATCATAATAGAAAATATGTCCTTGTTTCCATCAAGTGTAATAGTTGAAAGTAAGACCCCACCAAAAGTACCCTTAAGATGGCATCCATCAATTCTAAACCAAGGTCTGGATCCCCTAACAAGACATTTTTTCATGGAATCCAAACACACAAACATTCTCTTGGATTCAATGTTTCTATCATCCCAACTTTCTATCTCAATTTTCACAACACTACTAAGATTTGGGGTCCTAACTAGTACAACCCATGCAGGAAGATGATTATATGACAATGCTATGTTAGTGCATGAACACCATTCATGGTTTGGTGGACCTTTCTCTTAGCACCATACAATTGTATTAAATTACTTGGCACAATCTCATATTTGACAAGTAATTCTTGTTTCATTATAACATAGCTTATGTTAGGGGTCAACCAATAACATACTCTCTAATTTTTTTACAATTTGTGTAAATGTTGCATTTATATTCTTACTTGTTCTTATGCAATTATGAAGAGGATTATAAGTTTTGATTTTAAATGTTACTCCATCAAGAGATGGTGATACATGTATCCTCCATATGTAACCCCCTACCCCAAATTGACATGTCACCCTCATTCTTTCATTTTTTTTTTCACTCTCAACAATTTAAAACCTTCTTGAATTGCATAGTCTCTCATCACCTTTCTAAAATGAGTCACATTGAAGAACAACTAACTTACTTCTAGGTCAATGTTGTCATTAGCCTAATATTCAACTTGCTTTCCCATTAGCCCCTGATAAACCGCTATTATGTTGATTTATCTACGGAAAATTAGTTATAATTATAATATAATTTATAATTATTTAATTATAATTCTACCTAGTTTTTCTTATTTTTGCAGGAATGGTCATGCAAGCAAGAAATGTGAAAATAGGCAAGTTTGGGATCAAGAAAAGAGGGTAAAAGGGCATAAAAGGATAGGGCATCTACTGCGACAATGCCACATCAGCCCTAATAACGCGACAATGTCATATTTTAGTGTGACAATGCCACGTTAGCCCTACAACGTTGCAAGATGACTTAAAGTAGTCACGACGATTAAGGGAGCGACTAGGTCAAGCCTAGTCCACTACGTTGAAACCCTAATCCGCGCCTATAAAATTAAGGCTTTACCACATTATTCAACACACCACTTTCAGTATCCCTCGATATCCCTCCATAGGATTTGAAGACAGAAGCTTTTCCACAGTAGGAGTTGCAACGTCCTATTGTTAGCTTTGCTAACATTACCATTTTGTCATTTTCTTTCTAAAATTAGGATTATGGATTGTTTTGTTGGATTATTATGTTCTTATTTGTCTTATATCTCGATGTGTAACTAATCCCCAAATCATGGGACTTTGGTGAAACTTATAACGTAACCAATTGAACCTCTTTTCCTTTTTATGAATGATTGCGTATTTCTATTCAATTGTGTTTTCCTTATTATGCATAATTAATTAATGAGAATTAATTTCTAACTTAATTAGGGGATAGGCGATCGTACAATTGCCTAATTAACGGAACTATAAGGTAAATTGAATCTAAGGGTTTTGGAGGATGAATCGGAATCCTTGATTTCTAATCAGTTATTAATTTAATAAATCCGTATGTTCTTTATGTTTCTCTTAATTATATACCTTGCATGATCATTGGGATAGTAACTTGAGGGAAAGAATATTGCTATTGCATGATCATTGGGTAGTAATAGAATGAGAACGGATGGTTAGTAATTGACTCAAATCATTCCTAAGGGAGTTGGGATGAAATTGGGTAAAACTATAAGGGAAACCAAAGTCCCATGTCTTTCCATAATTAAACTCGTATTTGTGCACTTTTGTCTTTAAATCGCTTACTTTCCTTTTATTCTTTTTTTTTCATTCACTTTAAATATTTATAAACAAACCCTTTCCTGGTGAGCTCAAAAATTAGGATTTAATATTTTTTTTAAGATTGTTAAAATAGTCTCTGTGGAAACGATATTAAGAGTTTTAAATACCCCTTTCTACATTGACGGGTGCACTTGCCCGTGGATAACTTTGTACGCATAGTAAACACACAACAACCCCTTTCTACATCAATTTTGACTCATGTCTTTATCAGAATGAACTTCGACATCTATCCTCTCCTCAAAATCATTTGCATTGCCACTACCTAGTCCAATATATGTAACATCATATTCATTATTGGTAAAACATCATTCTGTTGATTTATCTGTGAAAAATTATTTATAATTACGATATAATTTACGATTATTTAACTGTAATTCTACTTAATTTTCCTTAATTTTACAGGAATGGTTATGCACGCAGAGAATTCCAAAATAGGAAAGTTTTAGGCCAAAAAGAGAGTAAAAGGAAAAAAAAAAAACAAGGCATCTAGTACGACAATGTTATGTCATCCCCAACAAAGTAGAAGGCATTCCAATCAACCATACGATGCTACAAGGTGACTTAGAATGATTGCGCCTACTAGATCAAGCTCGGTCCATGACATTAAAACCCTAATCTACACTTATAAAAAGGAGGCTTTGCCACACAATACACCCTAACACCCTAGGCCCCAAAGGCCACACCACTATATGGGGCATAAGCCTATCATTACCCCGAAGACACACTACTCGAGTATCCATTCCATTCTCATCTTCATCCTTCTATAAAATCTTGAGACAAGCTTTTCCACAGTACAAATTGAAACATTCTATTGCCAACTTTTTTAGCACTACAATTTTGTCACTCTTTTTCTAAAATTAAGATTATGGATTATTTCATTGTCTTATCTTTCTATGTGTAACTAATCCTCGAATCATTGGTCTTTGGTGAAACGTATGATGCAACCAATAGAACCCTTTTTTTCCTTTTATGAATAATTATGGGTTTTTATTCAATTGTGTTTTCCTTATTGTGCTTAATTAACTAGTGAGAATTATCTACTCTTGTTAATTTCTAAGTTAACTCAGGGATAGATGATCATATGATTGCCTAATTAATAGAATTATAAGGTAAATTGAATCTAAGGGTTTTAGAGGATCAATCAAAATCTTTGATTTCTAATCAGTTACTAATTTAACATATTTGAATGTTCCTTATGCTTCTTTTAATTATATACCTTGCATGATCATTGGGGTAGTAACTTAAGGGAAATAATATTATTATTGCATGATCATTGGATAGTAATATAATGAGAACGGATGGTTAGAAATTGACTCAAATTATTCATAAGGGAGTTCGGGTGAAATTGGGTAAAGTTATAAGGGAAACCAAAGTCCTATGCCTTTTCATAATTGAATCGTATCTATACTCTTTTGCATTTAATTTTTTACTCTTGTTTTTATTTTTTTCTTCTTCTAATATTTATTTTAAATATTTCAAAACAAAACTCTTTTTTGGTTAGCTCAAATGTTAAGATTTAACTATTCTTTCAAGGATTATTGAAATAGTCTATATGAAAACAATATTGAGGATTTTAAATTCCCTTTTCTACATAGACGCGTATACTTGCCCGTGGGTAAAACTTTGTACTCACTGTAAAGTTTTTGATGTCATTGTTGGGGACTACTTCCCAACAATCTTAGAAGTTTAGATCTTAATTTCTTGAGACATGTATATATTTTATTAAAAAATAAAAAAAAATTATTGTTATATCTTTGTGTGATTTATTTTTTTTTATGTTAACTCGTTCTCAAGCTTCTCAATTACAATTTAATCATGAGATAAAGAAAACAGCTAGAGGATTATGAATAGAAACCAAAACAAGAAAGATGGTAGCACAAAGATAAAGGACACTTTTGGATTACATGGTCCCAAGTAGCGAGGGCCTACGAAGCAGCATATCAATCCCAGCACTTGAAGGTATTCCTAACTTTAAATTGAAGTATGCCTTTACCAACATGATTCAGAACTCACTTCAATTTGCAGGGACGACCTCAAAGTAAAATTCCTAAGGTTGACAAACACCTTCAAAATGAATAATGTTACGTAAAATGTCATTAGACAACTATTCTTCCTATTTTCCATCACTAAAAAGGTGAATGATTGGCTAGACTTTTTGCCAAAAGCATCCATCACTGCTTGGAAACAACTACAGTGTCTATTCTTGATGCAATACTTTCCACAGTCGATGCAGCCCAGGATCATAGTGAAGATTTCTGGCTTCACTTAATATGAGAATGAGTCCCTGTATGAGGCTTAGGACACATTTAAGAACCTTCTTCAAAGGTGCCCCATGATGGATACCAAATAACTCATCTTGTGAAAATCTTGTACAACAACACTTTTTATGTTAATAGAGTTGTTATAGATGCAGCATCTGGTGGGGGTATCCTACATATCCCCCTGAAGGACACATGGACAACCATAGGGAATTTAGCCATTGATAATAACCAATGTAGATCTGTTGATAAACATGTAAGGAAGAAGGACTCCCAACTGATAGGAACATATCAAGTCAACCATACTGCTATGATCGCCAGCTAGATAGAGACCTTAAATAAAAAGATGGAGACACTTATGCAGGCACAGACACAACATACCTTGCCTATCCAAACTCCAGTTACATTTGAACCTAACTCGTGTAATCTTTGTGAATCGATAAGCCCTGATAATGAAGGATACATGGTTGAAGCTGATATAGCCCAACAAAATGAGGAGACTAACTATTTGGGAAACACTTATAACCTTACTTGGAATAATCACCCCAACCTCTCTTAGGGAGTTCATCATGGTAATAATTATATTAATAATGCTCAAAATGTTTACAAGTCTCCTCACGCACAGAACCAAGGAAGTTATAAGTAAGAAAGGAAGGAGTCAATATCTTTAGAATCACGATTTCAAAATATTGAATCAAGATTCCAAAACATGGAAACTCGAATTTCAAAGCATGAAATATCAAGTGGGACAAATCTATGATATCTTGACACAACAAACACTCAAGACACTGCCTAACCAGCTTGAAGTAAACCCAAATGAGCAAGCTAATGCGATTACTATTAAAAGCGGGAAAGAATTGGAGATGCTTATAGAAAAAGAGAAGGAGAAGGAGCACCTCGTTACTAGCGATCACCAACAAGTTACTAATGATCTATTAATCCTTATAGATGAGAGCCCAAAAAGAAAAGAGAAAAGTGGTTGAAAAGATTATAGAAAAGGCCCCTAGGAAACCTCATGTTGATCCTTACCATCCCATAATACCATTTTCCTCATATATTGAAGGTCAATAAGAAATGTACAATAAAATTGTTGGCCTTAGAAGCAGACATACTCAAGAAAGTTGAAAACAGAGGAACAATGGAAGAGAAATTATGGAGGGTCTTGCGAGTAAATAAAGAAGTCTTTGGATGGCCCATTCATGACATCAAAGGCATAAGCCTACACCTTGCACCCACAAGATTCTTAACCAAAGGTGCAACCACAAAGGAAGTTACCTAAGCCGTAAAGATGAGTTCAAAATTAAAATGCATAGGTACTCAAGGTTCCATAAACAGAGGATAAAAATAGGACATCCCAAGCGTATTCGGAATATGAATCCCAACTAGGTAAGAGGTTATTGATTTATAACTCAAAGTTTCATGTATTTCCACGAAAACTTAAGTTTAGGGGGAGTGACTCTTACAGGGTGAATAAAACATTTCCAAATGAAGTAACGGACTTTGTCAAAGAGAACAAGGAAACCTTGAAAGAGAAGGTCAAAAAGCGCATCAATATATTGTTGAATCCTATGGTAGCCACTTGTGGTTGTGCTTAGCCATTGGGTGAAGGTACGTTAGGCTCATGACATAAAACACGCGCTTTCAGGAGGCAACCTGTTTTTCAATAAATTATTAAGATTAATTATTTTAGAACATTAGATAATTCTTATTCTTTTATGTGTTCATATATTTCAATTTTATTTTATTTTTCTTTCACATGGATGTATATAACCTACTTTTAGAATGCATTATTATTATCTTTTGCCTCTAACATATGTGTTTAGTGTGAGTAATTTAAGTCAATGTGATAGGACTTCTTTTGTAATCATTAACATCCAACAAAAAATGCATTGAGGGTATTGATAGTCTCTAAAGTTGAAAAGGGAGACATTCTCCCTCATTGGTGTTATTTTCCAGAGAAGTCCTCTTTTACTCTCCACTATAACATATTTGTGTGTACACAAGAGCTTAAGTTTGAGGAAGAAGACATTTTTTTCCTATTCGTTTCTCAAAAAATTTTATCTCTCATCTTATTTTGTTTTTCTACCTACTATGATAATTAATTTTTCCAGTTGAACTAAGAGAATGGTAGAAGATTAAGTTTGAGGGGATACTTCCCTTCTCATTTTTTCTAAAAAATGCTTGTATCTTATGATAACCCTATTTTCTTAATTGTTTGGAATGCTAGTGAATTTAGGGTTTAGGGATCTCTAATATTTTGTGGCAAACGTTAAATGAGTATAACAAGAACATGAAAACTTTTAATAAAAATAATTGATAATTAGTTATGTTCTGTATATTTTGTCTCGTTGTAAAGTAGTTATAGTGAGGATTGAACCTAATTAAGGTTACACCCAACCTCTATCTTTGTTGAGTGGTTCTCCTTTGACTTGTGCACTCTAGAACTTGCCTCATAATTTTGCCAAAGCTTGTGTAAGTTGATTGCATAACAAGAATATGATAAAGGCAAATTAGGTTTCTTTGATTGGACTTAGAATTATAATACCATTTAGTGCCCCCTTTGAGCTTAACACATTAAAAGTTATATTCTTTGATGCCCCTAATTAATTGTTGAAATTCCAGGTACTCTTAGATTATAACTAAAACAAAATAAATGTTTGGGAAAATATGAGTGATTGAAAAAACAAGAGAAAGATGAAGAAAAAAGGGAAAAAAAGAAAAAAAAAGAAGAGAAAGATGAAGAAAAAAAAGTTTAAAAATAATAAAAAAATAAAAAATTTTAAATTCCTGAAACCTAAGAAAATATGCTTGAAGTCTAAGGGTAAAAATTATTGAAGATATAACCTTTGTGTTCTTTTTCCTTCTTATATCATACCTAATTATATGATTTTCTTATTATAACCTTGATAAAGACTACTGAAGGATATATTTGCTTGATTGCACATTTTGTGGATGATAATTGGAGGTTGGTCAGTAAAATTCTTAATTTTTGTCGAATGAAACCTCCTCATATTGGATCTGAATTAGAAGCCATCTTATTTGATTGTTTGAAATATTGGGGAGTTGATAAGAAATTATTTTCTATTACTTTGGACAATGTTTCTACTAATGACAGTATGCAAGGGATTCTAAAAGCTCGTCTTCGTTTGCATAATAGTTTGTTGTGTGATGGTGATTTTTTTCATGTTCGATGCTCCGCTCATATTCTTAATCTCATTGTTCAAGAGGGATTGAAAGTAGCTAGTGAAGCACTTCATAAAATTAGAGAGAGTATTAAATATGTGAGGGGCTCAAATGGAAGGATGATTAAATTCAAAGTTTGTGTGCAAGAAGCAAGGATTGATAGTAGTATTGATTTGAGGTTGGATGTATCAACTAGGTGGAATTCAACATACCTAATGCTTGAAAGTGCATTAAAATATGAAAAAGCATTTGATATTCTAAGAGTGACAGATACAAATTTTAAAAATTGTCCATCAAATGAAGAATGGAGAAGGGGAGAAAAAATGTGAGTTTCTAGAACCATTTTATGATACCACAAACATGATATCTGGATCGCCTTATCCAACCTCAAACCTATATTTTTTGCAAGTATGGAAGATTGAATGTATGCTGAATGAAAACTTGCTAAATGATGATGAGGTGATAAAGGAAATGGCCATAAGCATGAAAAGAAAATTTGACAAGTACTGGAAAGAGTATAGTGTGGTATTGGCTTTTGGATCCATTCTTGACCCACGTTTGAAACTTGATTTTATCCTCTTTTGTTATACCAAGCTTGATGAATCAACTTCTAAAGATAAAGTTAAACATGTGAGGGAAAAATTTGAAAAGCTTTATGAAGAATATATATGTTGTTTCAAAACACCATCTGCTGAATCTCGATCATTCGGTGATTCTAATAGTTTGGATAAGTCAAATGAAAAAGGAAGTAAGAACAAGAGATCTAAAGTTTTCAAGGTATTTTTAATTCTTATTCATTAGTTTAATATTGTATATTTTTTATTTAACTAATTTATATATTCTATATTGTAGGAGTTCAAAAGGTTCCAAAATCAAACTAAATCTAATGTTGGGAAGAGCGAAATAGATATTTATTTGGAAGATAAACCTCTTGATTACGATGATAGTGAAGATTTAGATGTGTTGGGTTATTGGAAGACTAATGAAAAGAGGTTTCCCATACTTGCTATCATGGCTCGTGATGTGTTAAGCATTCCAATCACTACAGTAGCATTAGAATCTGCATTTAGCATTGGTAGACGTGTGCTTACTAAATATCGAAGTTCCACCCTTCCTGATAATGTTTAAATGCTCATCTGTACTAGAAATTGGTTGCATGGTTTTGTTTTGAATTCTATAGGTAAAATTTATATGAATTTTATATTTTTATTTAATTTTAATTAATTATGTTGGGATTAATTATCTAATTGTTTTTTGATTGATTGTGATTTGTGAGTTTTAGATGAAGATGAGTGTACTTCTATTTGTCATGGAATAGATGAGTTGAATGTGCATTTAGAGGATGAAATTGAAGACTAATAAGGAATTGAAGAATGAAAACTAATGTAACTTGTTAGTGGTAAGTGAGTTCATTTTTCAAGATCATATTAAAAGCAGATAAAGGCTTTGTTGAGTTTGCAAAATTTAACATTTTTATAAATAATGATTTGGTGGATTTTTACTCTACATGCAGATGCCTTGGAACTTGGTTTCTGTTTATGATGAGAAAATTTTAGTGTTCCATGCTTTATAGTTATTTATTGTTATGTAACTATGGAGGCTCAGGTCATCTATTTGTTCATTGGAAAATTCGTTGAATTTGTGTAGTAGAGATATTTATTGTTGACTTATCGTCTTATGTTTTTCAAAGTTAGACTCTTGTTATTTTAAAATTAATTTTAATGTTTGTAATGTTCTTTATAAATTACCAGTTGTCTTGATTGTAAATGGTTACAAAGTATTAAGATTGAACATTGATGTTATGAATGATCTTGAAATTTAAATTTACATGTGTAATTCATATTTTACATGATATTGTTAGATATAGTTTTTCCTAATTTCTTTTAGCATATTCATATTCTTCTCTAAGTCAAGTTGATGAACGTTACATATTTAATCATGAAATATCTTAATTTAGTTTTAACATGTTCTATTTACATTTGATGTCATGCGTATATACATGTTATCCTTTTTCCTTAATCTTAGTTTTTATGTGAGGATTGACCCATGAGCTGGCCCTAGCCCACTTGGCCCTAAGGACATTTTATATCTAGGGCTTTTTGGCCCTAAGGGCTTTTCTGACCCCTAACCTTTAAGGTTAGGGCTAAATAGGTTAGGGCTGGCCCATTTGACAGCTCTATATACAAGAGCTTAAGTTTGAGGAAGAAGACATTTTTCTTCCTATTCATTTCTTAAATTTTTTTATCTCTCATCTTATTTTGTTTTTCTTTCCACTGTGATAATTAATTTTTCCAGTTGAATTAAAAGAATGGTAGAAGATTAAGTTTGAGGGGATACTTCCCTTCTCATCTTTTCTAAAAAATGCTTGTACCTTATGATAATCCTATTTTGTTAATTGTTTGGAATGCTAGTGAATTTAGGGTTTAGGGATCTCTAATATTTTGTGGTAAACGTTAAATGAATCTAATAAGAACATGGAAACTTTTAATAAAAATAATTGATAATTAGTTATGTTCTGTATATTTTGTCTCATTGTAAAGTAGTTATAGTGAGGATTGAACCTAATTAAGGTTGCACCCAACCTCTATCTTTGTTGAGTGGTTCTCCTTTGACTTGTACACTCTAGAACTTGCCTCATAATTTTTCCAAAGCTTGTGTAAGTTGATTGCATAAAAAGAACATGATAAAGGCAAGTTAGATTTCTTTGGTTGGACTTAGACTTATAATACCATGTAGTGCCCCCTTTGAGCTTAACACATTAAAAGTTATATTCATTGATGCCCCTAATTAATTGTTGAAATTTTGGGTACTTTTAGATTATAACTAAAACAAAATAAATGTTTGGGAAAATATGAGTGATTGAAAAAAGAAGAGAAAGATGAAAAAAAAAAAGAAAAAAAAAGAGAAAGATGAAGGAAAAAAAAGTTTAAAAATAAAAAAAAAAAATTTTAAATTCCTGAAACCTAAGAAAATATGCTTGAAGTCTAAGGGTAAAAATTATTGAAGATATAATCTTTGTGTTCTCTTTCCTTCTTATATCATACCTAATTATATGATTTTCTTATTATAACCTTGATAAAGATCTTTTGATTCTTGTATATGATTTGATTTTTAGTGGAGATTTAAAGTTTATAGTCAAGTCTACGGTAATGTACAATTACAAGGAGTAGAGCGATAATGGTATATACCTTCACGCATTTGAGAGATGGTAAGAAGAGTGGCCTCTTTGCGTTTGATAATTTCAAGGAACTAAGATACTAATTGAATTATTGTTAATTGTTTCCATGATGATAATTATACTTGGTTGTTATATTATTAATATGTGAGGTTCCTTGATTTTATACTTCCTGCATTTACATTCCTTGGGATATTGTTTGAGGACAAGAAATGTTTAAGTTTACGGATATGATAAACCACCATTCTGTTGATTTATTTATGGGAAATTAGTTATAATTATGACATAATCTATGATTATTTAATTGTAATTTTACCTAATTTTCCTTATTTTTGCAGAAATGGTCATGCAAGAAGAGAATTCGAGAATAGACAAAAATATCTAATATGAAAATGTCACATCAATCCTAGCGACGTAGAATGCATCCTAATTAGCCTTACGATGTTGCAAGGTGACTTAGAATGATCGCGACTACTAGATCAAGTCCAGTCCACGATAGTGAAACCCTAATCCACACTTATAAAAGGAAGGCTCTGCTGCACAACACACCACAACATCCTAGGTCCCAAAGGTCACACTACTCTCCAGGGCACCAGCCTATCATTAACTCAAAGACACACCACTCGAGTATCCATTTCATTCTCATCTTCATCCTTTTGTAGGATCTTGAAGGCAGAATCTCTTTCACAGCGCAAATTGCAACGTCTTATTATCAAATTTTTTGGCACTACGATTTTATCATTTTCTTTTTCTAGAATTAAGATTATAAATTGTTTTGCTGTATTAGTATACTCTTGTTTGTCTTATCTTATGTAACTAATTCCCAAATTCTAAGGCTTTGGTGAAACTTATGATGTAACCAATTGAACCTCTTCTTCCTTTTATGAATCTTTATGTGTTTTTATTCAATTGTATTTTCCTTATTGTGCTTCATTAATTAATAAAAATTATGTACTCTTGTTAATTTCTAAGTTAACTGGGGGATATGTGATTGTACCATCGCTTAATTAATAAAATTATAAGGTAAACTTAATCTAAGTGTTTTGGAGGATCAATCGGAATCCTTGATTTCTAATCGGTTATTAATTTAAAAAGTTTGAATGTTCTTTATGTTTCTCTTAATTATATACCTTGATTATTGGGTAGTAATAAAATGAGAATGGATGGTTAGCAATTGAGTCAAATTATTCATAAGGAAGTTGGGATGAAATTGGATAAAATTATAAGGGAAACCAAAGTCCTATATTTTTCCATAATTGAACTTGTATCTGTGCTCTTTTGTCTTTAAATCTCTTAGTCTTGTTTTTTTTTTTTCTAATATTTATTTTAAATATTTCAAAACAAAATTCTTTCCTGGTGATATCAAAAATTAAGATTTAATTATTCTTTTAAGGATTATTGAAATAGTCTATGTGAGAACAATATTAAGTGTTTTAAATACCATTTTCTATAACGATAAGTACATTTGCCTATAGATAGAACTTTGTATGCGCAGTAAACGTATAACAACTATCATCTTCACTTTTTATTTCAGTCTTAGAACCCTCATCATAAGATATGTCTTCCTCACTTAAATAAATAGTATCTTCCTAAACAAATGTCTCAGCCTCCTAGTGTTAACAACACGAAAACCCCCAAATTGGGTCTCAAGTCCCCCTTGTTTAGTCATAGCCCTCGCATGTTCACTCTCAACCCCCCATGTTTAGTCTCATCCCCCAACTTCAATGTCAACCTTCACAAGTTCAGTATTAGCTCCACTAACTTCAGCCTCAACCCCCTTAACTTCAATCCCAACCCTAAAATTTTCATTCTCAGACTCAACCATCACAATCACATTGTGAGTGCTCTTTTCAATCACATTACCGATCTCAATTGCATCCAAACCTCTTTTAAAATACAAGTGAATATATGCACTATTATCATTTATTTCAAACATTTTTAATACATCAGCATTAACTTTCAAAGGTAAAAGTTGACCTCTAAACTTAGCCATGAAAGAAATTTTGAAAGGGTTGCAAGGAATAAAACCTTTATCCTCTGCCAATATATCCACAACATCATATGCATCAAATATTTCAAACCGGTATAGGTCCACATCACAAATTTCGTTGGGTTTCCTATTCTTTTTAGTGAAATGGACAAGAGTGTCCACATTTCCAAGTTCAGGTCACATGGATGGCACTTCAAACATTTCACCTATGTGGTTTTAGAAAAAAATTAACTCGATTTAAACATAATTCACACCACAAGTGATTCCAATAGAAACCAACAAAATAAACAATTTTCATAGAATGAAAACAACACAATAGGAATAATAAGCAATACATGTGGACCCAACTGATAACTCAGATGAAATAGAAAGCACAAAAGGTATTTACCTTTTTGGGAGACAACAAGCAAGTTGAATAAGATATTCCGCATTGAGAGACAAGTGTCAAGTAAAATGAACATATAATCTTTACTTTACCTTGAGGATGAAATGCCAAGATCCAAATATTGATGCTCAATTTCAAGAATTATAAGAATCCCTAATTTCGATCTTAATTTTTGCAAGTGTTTATGAACTTTAATTTTAGTGTGTTAATCAAATTCCCAAGTTCCTCTCATTAAGGTCACTATGTAAAAAAAAGGTATTTTTATCTTCATAATAATATTTAACGTCGTTAGCAAACGACGTCAGTCTAAGGATAAAAAAGAAACGAGCATCAGATGTAATTACATTAGATCTTAAAAGATACGAGTGTATTTTTTAATTTTTTTTTTACTATTTTGATCACTTAAGATCCAACTTTCAACTATTTTATTGTTTTGTAAAAGAGTCATGTATGATTGTGGGTAACATTCAACATTCCTCTTAGTTATGAATTATTTGGATGAGAGAAAAAATAAAAAAAATGAAAGGAAGAATAAAAAATAAGGTAGAAAAAAGTATTTCCCTTATTTATTTGTATATAAAAATAAGAGAAAACTAAATATTTTCTATATATCATATCGAAATTTATTCTCCAAAATAGAAGAGAAAGCAAAGAGAAGAAGTTTTTTTTCTTATTTTTTATTTTAATTTGTTAAAGTTATTATATAATTTTAAAAAAAAATATTATGTTAATAAAAAAATATAGTAAAAATTTAAATTTTTTGAAATTAAATTTTATTTTTTTAAATTTATATAAAATAGAATTTATACTATTAATATTTTTTTATTCATTGAAATAAAATAAAATAATTTTTTTCTTTTTTCTTTTTATTTATCTAAATAACTATTTTTTTATTTTTGTTATGATCCAAACAAAATATTAATAGAAAAATTAATTTTAAAAAAATTAAAAATATATGTATAGGTTCAGTTTATACAAGAAAAAAATATTATAAAAAATAAAAATAGAAAAAATATTTTCCAACATAACTGTACTTTCATATATTAATTCCGAACATCCTCTTAGCTGCAATGGAGCTCTCCAACTTTGTACTAAAATAAAAATTGATGTTCAAGCAAGCTCGAGCCATTATTTATGAAACGTCTCTGTCAACCCCAAGGGTCACTAGTTTAAACGGACACGGTTCTGTTCTGCATTTATGGCATGACATACCTCACGGACCACGTTCTGCACAACCAACGGAGGACATTACCCAATTCATTGCATAGACTCAAATAAATCAACTATCTTTCATTTTTCAATAGAAATCCCACAAACATAACACCACTCTTCCTAATTTGGTTTGTTCGTACAATGATTGTTTCTTAATACTTATTCAGACTCTATTCCATAAATATTTTACCAATTTTAATAAATTATCAACTAATCAATATTTATCCCATTAATTTCAACGTTTTAAACTAGTCTAAATTATTTATCTTAAATTTTTGTGAAATCAGTATCCGTACATTTATCATTTTTTTTCATTTAACATTTTACCCAATACATTTTTCTATATACATCTTACATTTATTTATACCTTTACCTTCGTGGGTGAATAATATCTTGGTCCTCCTCTGTTAGCTTCAAGGAAGGATGGAAACCTCTTAATAATAATTGTGTCATTTCCTACTCATTTCTGACATGAATTTATGTGGAATACTATAAATATTTTTAATTATTTTACTTTTATTTTGTAAACTTTTGTATAAAAAACATTATATTGTATTTGTAATGACTCATGCATATTTTAAAATATATATTCTCTCTATAATAAAAAAAAAATTGAGTGGAGTCATGCGCTCCCATACTCTTCTATATAGGTGACAATATGTACAACTTATAATTAAACTTACGATTATAGATAATATTTAAATTTACTATAGTATATAAGTATTTAAAAGTTAGATCAAATTAATAGTTTAAAAATAGAAATTATAAATAAAAATACAAATATTTAATATTAAAAATAAATAGATTAATACGAACAAAATTAATTTTTATAATCCTTTTGTTAATTTGCATGTCGGTCGCTTTTTAATTTGAAATTAATTTATGTATGGATACGTAATGATAATTTACCTCATGAAATCCAGGTTCTTTTCTTTCAAAATTTTCTTTCCGTCAAAGCTGCTTGGTAAAAACAGAATGAAAGATAATTATTGATTTTTATATAAAAATAAAAATAAGATAAGAGATATATAATTAAAAATAAAAAAGTATTTTGATTAATCAAAAAAATCTAATTTCCCATTACAAAGCAAATTATTTTTTACCAAAAGTTCTTTGTAAACCAACCGATTAAAATTAAAATATATTTTTAAATGTTCTTTTAAGAATTATATTGACTTTAAGTTTTCACAATATTTGAAAATACGTTGATACAAATCTTCAATTTGCACAAGCTATTTTTTTATAAATATTTTCTCACATTTCATATTTATTTTATTTTTCTTAACTGTTTATTAGTTAACTAAAGTTTTATTATATTATGGAAAACATTGAGTACATAACCCTAAAACTATTATTACATTTTTGCAAATTTGTAAATATTTCTTACTTATTTTTATTTTTAATTAACTTTTATATCTTCTGATTTATTTGTTTATTATTTTAATTTACTTGTAAGTATTTAGTTCATCATTATTATTTATAATTTATTATTTAAATTTTTCAAACCATTGATTTATGTTTATCTTATTATTTTATTGACTTGTAAATATTTAAATATTTTCTTATTTGATTTTAAATATTCAATTTAATTTTTATTTTATTTTTTAAATATTTGGATTAATTATTTTTTATTATTTATTTTTTAGATAAAATAAATTTTTTAAAATTATAATAAATTTGTACAATTAATTTGAAATAATTATTTTAAAGCAGATATTATAAGGTGTTAATATTTTCATTACATGTAAATGAATGTCCAACTGAATTGTCTTTTGCCAAACTAATTATAAAAATTATTTTGAATAAATTTTTTATTTTTAAATTAAATAAAAATAATAGGGACTTCTTTGTTGTTATTAAGAAGTTAAACTAGAAAAGGAGACAAAATAGAACACGTATAAGTTGAAACAAGCATTTAGATATGAGTTGTGATGTGACGGTTTCAAATCTTTTTTCTTCCTCTGAAGTATTTGACAGAAAAACGTGCATCACGAGATGATATTCATATTTTTTATTAATTTATTTTGTTAAAATCATATTCTTGAAAAGTTAAAATAAAATTTAAAGAAGAAGAACGAAAATTAAAAAAGGTAAATTTCGTTAAGTCTAATATAGGTAGACATGGCAACATGATCGGTTATATGTGATCTCTTCTCATTCGTCATCTTAGTATCAATCCCTCTTTCATCTGTATCGAAATTAAAAAATTAATCTCATTTCTATCTTCGAATAGGATAAGAGAATTTATATTTATATTTTTTATAATTTATTAAATTATTATATTTTTACAATTTATATATTTTATTATTTTTATAATTTTACTAATTTTATTTAAGATACATAAAGATATTTTAATAATTTTATATAATAGGACAAATTTAAAAATAGATATTAGTATCCATTCATATTTCTGCTTTTAAAAATCAAATTTTATTTAAATTTATTTTAAATCTCTATTAACTTAAATTTTTTTTTTGTCAAAATCAGAAGGGGATGAAACAGGCCAAATTGGACATGGATATCATGAAACCTCCACATCAATAAATGAATTGATTGGCATTTTAGTAAATTCCATGCCTTGCAAAAACGAATGATACTAAGGAAAGAAGCAATAGTGTCTCCACAAGCGTTTAGCCCGCTTAGACTTGATGTACACTAAGTAATTCATCCATACCTTGTACCAATATGTGCAAACATGCCCTTCATAAAGGTGAACCCACTTAGACTTGATCTACACTAACCAATTCACCCATACCTTATACCAATATGTGCAAACATGCCCTTCATAAAGCTGAACCCCTCTACCCCTTTCCTTTATTTAGCTTAGCACATGAGCCATAAAGCATTTTGATACTATGTCACACTATGCTATGCCTTCATCAAAAAGGCATGTTCAGTCTAGCTCAGAATATCCACATCTTGATATATGTAATTAATTATCTTTATGTGAATGTCATAATCTAAGTATCTTCTTAAATCTTAAGTATGGGTGTTTCTAGTATAGTTTAGTTTAATTTTTTTAAATATATTTAAATTGATTATAAAAATATTTATGATGTGATACAATAAGTTCAAATATATTATGAGAATTAATCAAACTAATATTTAATAATTTGATTTGATTGAATTATTTTAATATTTAGCTTTGTTTAGAAAATAAATAAATAACTAAACTGTCAAATGAACATATACTTTATTAATTATAAAAAAAAATTCATAAAAAGTGAGGTTCACAATTCATAACAAAAAATAAGAAGGTTTATACTAAATAAAATAATATATGTTTACAGAAAAATGCAACAACACAAATATATTCTAGTTTTATTATAGAATGCAATGTCAAATTAGAATAAATATGTAATTACATATTCTTTGGTTCAGTTTTACATAAAGGATATGATCTTTAAAAATTTTAATTTTTTTCAGTTTGATTATATAATTTTAAATGGATTAATTTGATTCCTTAACATCTCTATTATTGAGGCATAAGCTTGAATAATTATTCTTCTCAACATTTTGGATCATATATGTTTAGTTACCACTAAGCACAATGGTCAATGGCTCCCTCCAAAAAAAAAAACAAAGTCATTTGTATATCTCACAAAGTCATTTGTATATCTCACAAAGTCTACCACTCTAAATCTCAAACAATATGCAAACTAATTTGTTTAGATTGTCAATCTCATTGCTAAAAACATCGTATCTCATCCTTGCATGCGTCTCATGTTCATTACTATAATTGTTGAAGAATGACTAAAGATAAATATAGACACCAATATATCAAATCATTAAAAAAAAATTATAGATATTTTTTACGATTATATAAATTGATACAAAATTTATTAAAATTTAACAATTATATTATTTAAACTGTTATTAAAATATATTTTTTAATAAATATAAATTTATAAAAAATTTAATTTAAATTAAAACTGCTATTATTTATTTTTTAAAATTATTATTAAATTTTTATTTGTAATGTTATATTATTCATAAAAAATCACCATCTATCTAATAAGTAGACATTTATTCTTTACAAGATTAAATTAGAACATCTACAAATTCTAATCACCTCCTTTTAAATAAGTAGTTCAACACTTTGTTAGAAGAAATCATTCAACACTTTATTATCTATATTTTTTTAATTAATTTCTTTATCTTAGTTTTTTTTATTTGATAAAGTAGGGAAATGTTAGAATAAGAAGGGTCAAACTTTAGAAAATAATTTTTTGTTAATAATAATAATAATAGATAAAATTTGGAAAAAATAAATCTCAAAATTAAACACGATTTTTGCTTGCAAAATTAAGTGTACGGTATAGTCATGTTGCTTTACTGACAAAAGAAATACCAAAAATAGGATAGTGCATGAAAACATAAAATTTTTTTATAATAAACTTAGTATTCTATTGGATAATTACATGAGCTAGGAGCTAAAACTGGAAAATCTCAATAACTAAGATAAAAAATTAATGAGCACACAAGCTATAAAAAACCAGAGCAGAGGCAAAAAGAGAAGAAAGAAGCTTTACAAAACTCTTGCTTTTACTCTTACTCTAAAGCTTTGTTCGGATGATTTAAAAAATAGAAAAAAAAAGAATTATAAAAAAAAGAATTAGGTGTATTAAAATTGGAGTAGAAATAAAAAATAAATAAATTATTTGAATAAAATAAAAAAAGAGAGTAAAAGAAAAATTAATAATATAAATTTTAATTTATATATATTTTAAAAATATAAAATTTAACTTTAAAAATTTAATTTTTTATTAATTATTTAATAATTTAAAATAAATAAAAGCAAAAAAAATTTGGCCTCCTTTATTCTTTTGTTCTCTCCTTTTGAGAGAAAAAAAACATTTATGTAAATTTTACATAAATTAATTTTTTCTTTCATATAAAATAAATATAAATAAAAAAAATTCATCTAAAAAATAATTATTTTCTTTCTAGTTTTCTTAAATCCAAACAAAAGGTTATTTTCTACTTTTCTTAAATCCAAACAAAAAATAAACGTCAAATTAAAAAAAAAAATTTAGAACATTGAGCTGAAAAAATTTGGAAGAAAGTAAGAAAAATCCATCACAACATCCATATGCATAGATAAGCATTTCTTTTCATCGTACACATCCATTAAAGCATTATCATAGTTATCAAATTTTCATATAAAATTAGATTTCAATAGTTTATGTCGAGTACATTCACCAAATAAAATATTAAAAAAAAATTAAAATACAAAGCATACAAGCATGAGAGGAAGCCACTCTATCATCAACCATCATACCACAACCTCGTCGGAAAATTGAAGTCTCCCATCTCATGATCTACCACAAACAAATCCCAAGTTCATTGCTACAGATAATCCCATCAATCCTTTGTTTGCTTCTCTATCTATAACAAACTCAAATTCAAATTGTTGTAGTGTTTTCATCGGAGCCATCTACGATCAACCTCTTCCGCCAGAAACTTACTATCAACACCACAGCCTCACCAGAAAATCGATCTCCGCCCACCGCCACACCCTCAACCTTTGCCCCCTCCATTGTTCCTTCCCACCCCCCCCCCCCCTTTTTTTATTCTCTATTTATATTTCCTTCTCAGTGTCTCTGGGCCTCTCTCAATATTTAACATGTGAGTTTATGTTTGAATTTAGCAAAAATCCTACATTCCTTTTTTTTTCTTTTAAAAATATATATATTAATAAGGCCTAACTAATGCTATTTTTTGGACTGATAGAAATTTTATTTGTGGCCTGTTTTTGCTTATTAGATGAGTATCTCTTTAAATTTTTGAAAGTTTTCTGTTGAACTAATACTGTTTTGTTCAAAAATAAAATATACTTTCGCTGGTTGATGGATTATTGGATTATGTTTTCTTTGCAATATAGATACCCAGAGAACCGAAAACAGAGCTTGAGATTGTTGGATATTATAGGCATGGAGTTGGTGGTGGAAAGCAGCAAAGTAACACTAACAATGAATTTACTTATAGAAAATGACAGATACTAATCACCACCAAAGTCCAAAGGGTCTCATGGACCATTCTTTGCCTATCAAACAACCGTTCAGAGAACCCCCATTTTGGAGAGAAGTTCAAGACAAGGAACGTGAACCACCAATGATGCCACGTCATTGGGTGTGTATAAACAGAGGATGCTAGAAAAGAGAGAAACAGCACTTGTGGAGAGACACAATAGTTAAGAAAAATGATATTTTTACAACAATGATTATTTTTTTCGCTAATTAAACTAAATTTATCCATTTATATTTTAAATTTTATTTACAATAATCAATTACTAACCATATGAAATTGATTATTTATTAAATATATAATTAAATTAATTATTTATATCGATAATTATTTTATTTTTATTAATAATTATTACTTATAATTAATTATAAAAAATATATAATTGATTAAAAAATATTATTATTATTAATATATAAAATATGATTAATTTAATTATGTATTTAGTTAAGTAATTGATTATTAAATATATGTTATCAATTATTAAAATTAAAGTTTAAAATATAAATAAATGTATTTAGTGTAGTTATGTGAAAAAATTATTTTTACTTCAACAACTATTTCATCTACAATTTTACTGAAAAGAAAATTAAAAATATAATGAAAAAAATAAAAAATATATATAATGTGAATTGTAATATAAATTCATTGTAATATGGTTCGATGGACGGGCAAGTCAAACATTTTTTTCGCTTGATATGGTTCAGCCGTTCATATTAATAAATATTTATATTATTTAATAATTTTTTATAAAATATAAAATTAAAGAATCAAGTAAAAAATAAATTTTTATGATAAAATAATTTTAACTTTAAAAAATTAATATAAATATTTAAAGGATCAATTCAAAAATATTAAATATTATAACTTTTTTAATAAAAATATATTAAATGCTATGATACATAATATTAAATTACTAATAAACTGGAAAGTATTAATACTATCTCAAATATAAAGATATTTAGGAAAAATTAAAAAATTTATTTTTAATTTTTCAATTAATATTTTTAGGATACCAATTAATACTTTTATAAAAATTTGTTTTAGGTAGTTATGAGTTTTGATTATTGATTTTTAAAATAAATTTAAAAATAATTTTTTTTTTTTCAATTAAACAGTTTTAAACTAATTTTTTATATATTTTAAAAATAATTTTAAGTTAATTTTTAAAATAAAAAAGTTTTTTAATATTTAGTTTTAATTATAATTTTTATGTTAAATTTTAAATTTATTTTTAAAATATAATTTCTATTCTATTATCATTGTTACATATTATTATTATTATTATTATTATAATAAATATTATTATTATATTTTATTTTTAAAATTTATTTTTATTTAATTTTTAATTAATAATTTATTTATAATAAAAAATTAAGTTAAAATAAATTAACTTATTTTTATAATAGTTTTTTGAAAATTTAAAAATATTCTTTAAAACTCAAAACCAAAATTTGAATTAATTTCTAAATATTTTAAAGTAAAAGACTAAAATCCACTCCCAACGGACGATTCTGAAAAAAAAAAAACATGAGGTGGAACGAGTAAATCACCAGTTTGGTCAGAAGACCCACCGGCCAGTCAAATGATGCATGCATCGTTCTTTCCAAGGATGTGCGATATTTGTCTGCATCGTTCTTTCCAAGGATGTGCGATATTTGTCCTGTGTTATTTTCTATTTTTTGGATGTTTAATGTATTTTTATCTAATCGTATCTAATTTTACGGTTTTGTTAAAAATTCAGATGTGAAAAAAATTATTGATAAATGAAAGATAATTAATTTTATATGTTTATGTGATCAATAATTTTTAATAATTTTTTATTTTTATCTAGAATGAAAATAGGTCGAGCCGAGTTAAAATTTGAGTGTTCAAGTTTGGTCTGTTTAAAAATTTTGAGACCTGAACTTGGACGTAGGTCTGTTATCTGTTAAAGGTTTTTTTTTTTTTTATCAAGGTCTGACCTGATTTAAAGCCTACAAAACTTGAAAGCTTGCAAGTCTGTTTAAATAGACTTAAAATCTATATAAATAATTGATTAAAAAAACTTACAAACTTAATATCTATATGATAAAAGGTTATTAAATAGGCCCAAAACATATATATATATTAATAGTATGTAAATAAAATATAAAATAAATATTATACAAATATAATATATTAAAATAAATATAAATATATAATATATAAATATAAATAGGTCTCTGAATAGGTTAAATAGACTTTTTTATAAGTTTAGACCTAACTTGTATATTTAAAAATATTTTTTAACAAGTCTGAGCTTATCTATTTATTAAACGAGTCGAGTTAAAATAGGTTTCTATCGAATGATCTTATTCACTTTCATCCCTATTTTTATCTTTGAAGTAACTAAACCGCAAATATTATGCTGCAGAATATTCAAGATAAAAAATCCTGCATGGCAGCAAAAGCAACTTGTAAGTAGTCAATATAAGAAAATTCCAACGGTATAAATGCATCTAAAATAAAATAAATAGGATAGGTAATATATTAAAAAAATTTAAAGTTTGTAAAAGAAAATAAGTATATAAAATTAGTTTTAAATGAATATATGGATTAATTTTTTCGGTCATCGGAGTCAAATTCAGTTTTTTTGTTGAAATTTCGCCGCGTGATAAAAGCTGAACAGACCTATTGCGAGAGATTCACGTTTCGCGTGATACCTGGAGACATTTTTGCATCACACTATCATGCACTTTTTGAATTAGATTCTATTTGAGCATGGGAACCAACCTGAATCCTTCCTAAAAACTATGTAATACAAAATGTACACCTTGAATTTTTTTTTTTACAATATAAAAAATTACGATAAACAAATTCAGAAAATTTTTTAATTTTTAATTATCCCATTTAAAACGAAGAAAAAAAAAAACGAGAAGAAAACTAAAACAAATGGCAACCTATACTACCATCTAAGATACCAGACTTGCACGTAATGAGGCAACGTGGTATCTCACACGGAGGGTCTTCTAGCTGGACCAGTTTTTGCAATGAAGTAAGCACAATGGTTTGTCTCTCGCAGTGTGTGGTGTGTAGTTAAGCTACAGGCCAAATTTCTAAATTCTTGGAATGCACAACTTGATTTAGAAAAGTGGCGAGTGAACAAATTTTAAAACAAATATTTATCAGGAGAAACAGATTTAAACTTTAGTATCCAGAGTTAATATTTGTCTCGTATAGTTTAGTTTCTTATGATACTAATATTAGAAATCTTGTGTTAACAGAGGAATATGTTTGCGCATTTTACATAAATATACATAATATATGTTTAGTTTAGTCTATTTTTTAAAATTATTTACTTTTGTCAAAACATATTTTTTTCAAAGTTGATAATCAAATCTAAATATGCTAAAATAAATGTTAATCAGTACATTAGTTAAAAAATTAAAAATATTATTAATATTTTTATAATTTTAACATATTTTAATAAAAAAGTTATTTTAATTCTTTAAAAAATGTTCTTAAAATACTGATTAACAAGATCCATTTGTCAAATCTCTTCTAAAGTATTAAAGGAATAATTCAGATTGAATTTGATGAGAAAATTCCATAAAAAAATTTACCGTATATATAACCATAGCTGCTACATAATTTGTGTGGGGTATTAATTACTTGCGCACTTTTGATTTTCAGTGATAATTAATGAAGTTCTTTTTAAAAGTATTATTTTATTTCTATTTATTTTTTTACAGAAAAATCATATAGATAAAAATCAATTATTGTATAATAATTAATAGATAAAATTCATAATTTATTTAATTAAAATTTGTTTTTATTTATTTTTTATATGTATTAGGGGAAAAGATTAATATTTTAAATTTTTTCATAAAAATAAAAATTATCCTTTTATCTGAACAAATAAATAAAAATAAAGATAATATAATAACTATAGGATTCAAATCTTTTACCGTATCGTAACCAAAAACAATCTTTTACCGTATAAGTAACAATATGTTCAGCAGCATGACTAACCCTAACTACGCGGTTCCATGATTGAAGTATAAGCCAAAGAAAGAAATCAGTGTTAGAAAATCAGCTAATTGAAGAAAGCCTTAAGATATTTTAATTTTATTTAATAAAATAATTATTTTAATAATTATTATCGTTTTTATATAGTTGTTAGCAATTTTCTAGAAAAATTATTTTAAGTAATTTTTATATTTTTTAACTTTTAATTAAAATATTTTTTATTTTTATAATTTATATTTTATTTATTTACTTATTTTTATAAATTTAATATTATTTAAATTTTTGATAATATTACTTATTCTGAAATATTATATCTTAAATTATTTTTAATATATAATAATTATTTTCATTAGTATAATTATTTATTTATTATTAAATAAAATATTAAACTATTTAATAAAAAATATTTTTTAGAAAATTTATTTATGTAAAAATAAAAAATAAAATGTTTTAATAATTTTTAATAAAAATATATCATATTTATCAAATTTAATAAATTATTTAACTATATTTTTATTTTATATTTTATATTTTATATTTTATATTTTATATTTTATATTTTATATTTATTACTTAACTGAACATTTTATTTTATCAAATATTTTAAATTCAATTTATAGTTTATAATTTTAAGATTTACTATAATTTTTTAATTTTTAAATAATTTATTTATTAATTTTATCAAACATACTTTAAATATATTTGTTATAAGGATGTGTTTAATAAAATAATAATATAAATTAATTTTAAGTTAAAATATTAATTAAAAAATAAAAATTAAATTATCATTTGAAAACTGGTAAATTAATAGATTAAATTTAAATATTTGATCAAAATAAATTTTAAATTAACTGAAATATATAAAATGATAGATAAAATAATAATTAATAAATAGATTAAAATTTGATAAGATATTTTTTTATCTTATTTTAAACTATATTAAATTTAATTATGAAAAAAATATAATAAAAATATCAATATAAATAAATTTATAAAAATAAATAGATAAATAAAAATATATTATAAAATATATAAATAAAAAATTTAATTAAAAATTAAAAAGTTTGAACACAATTTAAAATAACATTGAAAAAAATATTGGTAACTTAAACTTACTTTATTTTAAACTTTTTGTTTCAAAAATTTATATAAAAACAGTAAAAATAATATGAAATGTTTATAATTAAAAATTAAAATAGAAAATAGAAAGGGAAACAAGAAGCCTGTTTAGATTTTATTTCAGCTTCTTCTTTTTATTTTCAATTTTAATTATAAAAATATTATCTCATATTTGTTTTATTATTTATTTTTAAAATTGTATACAGTAAAAGTAAATAAACATTTTTACTCTTCTTGATAAAAATATAAGAATAAAAAATATTTTTATAATTAAATTAAAATAAAAAATAGAAAAAAAAACATAATCCTAATATTTGTATTTAAAATTAACCATCACAACTCACAAACAATGAAACAATTGCTAGCATGTTTCTTCAGTTTCCAGAATTGTCCTCCACCATCTTTCTTGTTCTGAACGCCATTTAAACCAGTGTCAGCAAATGGAAAAGAAAGGTACTAAGTAAAAATATTCTAACTATTGTATATCTTAATCTTATTTCTTATTAAATATTTTTTTTATATTTCTTCTTCTATGATATTATATTTTATATCACATTTTTTTTGTTTTTTTGTTTTTCACTTAGTTTCAACTATTTGCCAAACAACTTTGCTAAAACTGGAATACTGTGATATTATTATTACTACTGCTACATCTTGCTGTTGTATATATACATAGCCCTGTGACTATGATTTTCTAAGATTTCTTTTAGTATTTTACCAACCTATTACCCCTTCCACCACGTATCCTGAAACAGAGAAACACTAAGCCAAGCAGCAATGGTTAAAGACACAAACACTTTAACCTATGCTGCTAATGAAAACCAAAAATATTTTGATCCTGGTGCTCCTCCACCATTCAAAATTGCAGAAATAAGAGCTGCAATTCCAAAACATTGCTGGGTTAAGAACCCATGGAGATCCCTCAGTTATGTTCTCAGGGATCTATTAGTAATTACTGCATTGGTAGCAGCAGCATTTCACTTCAATAACTGGTTTTTCTGGCTCCTCTATTGGCCTATTCAGGGCACAATGTTCTGGGCTCTCTTTGTTCTTGGACATGATTGGTAATATGTTACTTAATCTTTGTTATGAGTCTTACTCATTGTTATGTTATGCTTCCCAATCCACATTAACTTTATGTTGTTAGATGTTGAACTTGTACATTCTGCATTGTACAGTGGTCATGGAAGCTTTTCAGATAGTACTTTGCTGAATAGCATAGTGGGACACATCTTGCATTCCTCAATTCTTGTGCCTTATCATGGATGGTTAGTTCTAGAATCTCTTTTTCTTCTTCATTTTTCACTCCCAAGTTGTTTTCTTTAATCTGATTTGACAACCAAATTTTATTTATTTTCATTTTCATGGATTTTTCAGGAGAATTAGCCACAAAACCCACCATCAAAACCATGGACATGTTGAGAAAGATGAGTCATGGGTTCCAGTATGTAATTACTCTCTTGATTCAACTGTTAGATATATAGGCCTAAAAAAGGGGAGAAAGATTGTATACTTCATGAGCTTGATTTTGGGTCTTATTTTTTGTGTCATTCATTGCCTTAGTTAACGAAGAAGACTTACACGAATCTGAACATCTTAACAAGACTAGGAAGATTCACTGTCCCCTTGCCATTGTTTGCATATCCATTTTATTTGGTAAGTGTTTTTTACTTGGAAAACAACATTATTATGGTTAAAAGAATCATGAGTTTTGTTTCTGGATGAACTCCATTTCAGGTAGCAAGAAGCCCCGGAAAGCAAGGTTCTCACTTTAATCCCTACAGCACCCTGTTTTCACCCAGTGAGAGAAAAGAAGTAGCAATATCATCACTGTGTTGGTTTATCATGTTTTCTCTGCTTTTCTATCTGTCCTTCATAACTACTCCACTTCTAATACTCAAGCTCTACGGAATTCCATATTGGGTAAAATCACTTCTATACTATTTACTGTTTCTTTTGTTGGTTTTGCCAAGGTGAATTGTGAAAAGTGAAAAAATTTTTATTGAAAATTATGATAACAATATATTGATTATACTTTAAAAAAATATATTTTTTATATTTTTAATAAGCAATATTTGTCCATTAGTTATATACTTGTTTGAACATGCGCAGATCTTTATCATGTGGCTGGACTTTGTCACATATTTGCATCACCATGGTTACCACCAGAAACTACCCTGGTATCGTGGCAAGGTATCTTATACTCTTATTATAGGCAGAGAAAAATGGAAAAGCCATAGGAACTTAAATGCTTTTGTTTCTGTAAACGGAATTAATTTTGTCCCAAAATGTTTTTACCTCTACATGATGTATTATTTGGTGCCATTGTTTTTGTGGGTCAAGGGACTTCAATGTTATGGTTTTTTGTAGAAGAAGTAAATACGTGCCTTTGGCACACACGTGTTGTTTTCTTGGATTCAGCTATAACACGTGTTTCGGGTGTACTCTGACAGGAATGGAGTTATTTAAGAGGTGGCCTTACTACTGTCGATCGTGACTATGGTTGGGTAAATAACATTCATCATGATATTGGCACACATGTTATTCATCATCTTTTTCCTCAGATTCCTCATTATCACATAGTTGAAGCGGTAATTTTTATATTTCACTTAAATTACAATAACTACATTTTCTTTGTACAAATGATTATTTCTTTTATTTATATCTACTTGATTTTTCACAGAATTGGGTATCATTCTAATTTTTATTATTTTTAAAAAATATAGCGTAAAAATAGTATTAAAAAAGGATTGAAATTAACATTAAATTGACCCTCTTTTGAACAGACACAAGCAGCAAAACCAGTTCTTGGAGAGTATTACCGTGAGCCAGAAAAATCAGCGCCAATTCCATTTCATTTAATAAAGTATTTAATACAGAGTATGAGACAAGACCACTTCGTAAGTGACATTGGAGATATTGTGTATTACCAGAGTGATTCTCAGCTCTACAAGTTACATGGAGAATAATTGAAATTTCAGTGATCTTTTGGATGCTAGCTATTCAAATTTCAGTGATATTTAGGATGTTAGCTATTCCAATTACGACGAATTTATGATGTTACATTTTGTAGTTTAACGTTTTTTTTAGGAAGACTCTGAATAGTTTGCATAGAAAGACAAGGATATAGTTGGGCTCTATGGAATAATATTTTGAATTTTCGGCGTCGTTTGTGACGTATTTTCTACCATTTCCACAGAGCACTCAGATAGGCATTTCAAAACAAAATGCATGTTTGGTTTGACGTTAATGTTACTTTTTATTCAATCTGTGTGATTTAGAGCAACTCTGTTGGTCTACTAAATTACTTGCCTTTTCAATTTAAGCAAGCAACTACTGTAGCACAGAGTTTCATTGGTCTACTAAATTACTTGTTAACAACAGTTATTTCGGGTTCCTATAGAAAAGTGGTCCTTATTAACTTATACGGTAAAGGCAAAAATAAAAATAAGTATTAATAAGGATATAAAAATAGTTAAATCATGGAGTTTATTTACTAAATATTTAAATATTTTATAATTTAAAAAGAAAGCATTGCTTAAATTTTAGGTGATTTAGAGTAGAAATCAAACACTTAAATAAGATTATTTAGGTCGAGATAACTATCTTTGTAGCTGAAATTGGGGACCCACATTTGCCACCTAAAAAAGTCTTACACAACTAAAATAGACCCTTAGATTCATTTCAACTCTGAGTCATGTTTCTTTTGGAAACAGAGAGAAGTTGTGCCTAGGAAGGATCAGAGTTTTAAAAGCAAAAAATCTGGATACCGTTGAAGGATTATTGTTTTAAAAGAATTTAACAAATCTATGGTGTAACATAATTTCGGTTATATTTTTTAAAGTTGATATAGCAGTGGTAAATAACTAATCATTTAGAATTTGCATGTAAAAGTTTGTATAACAAGAAAAATTTAAAGAATTAAAGTTTTTGTTATACTTTTTAATTGTAAATATCATCTGTTGTTATTTATAGAAAATTTTCGATCTAGTTAATTGTAAAAAATAGATCATCTGTTATTTATAGAAAAATTCTGATTTAGTCAATTATAAAAAATTAATATAATTTTTTTTTTATTTAGTTAATTATAAAAAATTAATACTGGAATGATCATAAATTAAATTTACAGATAAAAATTAAAATTATAGCAATTAAAAATAATAGTAATAATTTTCTAATAATTTTTTAATGATTATAAAAATAAAGGTATAATAAAATTTTAATAACTATATAATAATTAAATTTATAGATAAAAATTAAAATTATAACCATTAAAAATAATAGTAATAATGTTTTAATAATTTTTTAATGATTATAAAAATAAAGGTATAATAAATTTTTAATAATTATATAATAAAATAATACAATAATAATGTTATTTTTTACTTATGAACATAAATAAATTTTACTTAAAAATTATTTGTTAAATAATTTTTTAATAATAGTCTAGTAAATGACAAATTTTTAAATATAAAAATTTATTATATTTAAGTGTTAATGTTTAAATAATTGAATTAACATATAGTAAAATAATGCAAGTTTAAAAAGTAAATTATTCTTAAATTATTTGTACTATGTTAGAAACATCCATTATATATATTATATAATTTTAAAATATAGAAATTCTGCACTGAAATAATTTTAAAATCATTCTCATAGTACCTTAAGATTCATGTGAATATTTTAGAAATATTACCTAGTCTTTCATGTAAGAAAATTTTTATCTTTCCATTTATATATTTATTCACATAGGTATAATTGTTAAATGAGTTTTTCAAACATTAGTTTTCTTTTCAAAAAGCGTTTTCATTGTTTCACATCTTAAAATTGTGAATAAACATTTATTTCATAATTTATTTTTAAAGTTTATTAAATACGTCTTAAAAGGACTCTTATAGCATCTAAGCAATAATACTACACAAGGTTATGCATCTCTTTAAAAAAAAATATTGTATATTAAAAAATATTATTTTATAAATATACCATGTACCTCTCAAAAGCATTATTATGGTGGACTACGTATCTCTCTTTCAAAGAATTTATAAATATATCAAGTACGTTTTAAAGAATTTATAAATATAAAAAATATAATGCATATGACTTAATTTGACCAATAATTGGATATTTGCTATACTTTTTTCTCGTGTTAAAGGCTTAAGACTTATTCTCCTTTCTCATGTTACTTAAGACTTATTTCCTTGAAATCTAGAACCACTTTCCTATTTAATTGTAGAATATAAAGGATTAGTAATTTTTTTTTCCACTTTTCATATATCAAAATGAAATTATATCATTTTTTAGTCAATCACTAAACAATACCATATCTAGTATAATTTTTTTTTTCAGCATTGTTATCAACTACTCCAATTTTTACTTGGAAATTATAATGAATTGATAATGTATGTATTTTTTATAAAGGTATGCTTACTAATAAATTTAATAAACATTGTGCTTGTTGACCTTTTTTATTTTTAAATTGTTGAAAAAAGAAGAGAACATTAAATTATTCTCATATTATCTTCTATAATTACAAGAAAACTATTAAAGGTAAATAAATTTTCACAAATTTTTCCTTCTACATCTTTAATAATTTAAAATAAAATTTTTATTTGATGATTCTCTTCTAATGGTAGAAGGTAATGTGAGAATAATTAAATATAATCTTTTTCAAATAATTTGAAAGCAAAGAGGTTAAGAATCATAATGACTATAAAATTGATTAGTAAACATATCTCTACCAAAAATACATACATGGTTACTTTATTATGATTTTCAAACAACAATTAGACTAATTAAAAACAATGCTTACAACAAAAAATAAAATAAAATCATAATAATTAATAATAATAATAAAATAATATCTCAATAATTTGTTAAAAATTATAAAAATAAAAACATAATAAATTTTTAATAGTTATATAATAAAATAATACAATAATATCTTTTACTCTTACCATTATAAAATAAAATTTATAAGCATGAAAAAATAGTGCTTACAAATCATTAGTGCTGATGATTCGATTTGTTTAAAGCCTAAGCTTGACTTGTTTAATAAATAAATAAGAGTCTTTTTAGATAAACAAGTCAAGCTTAGACTTATAACAAACCTATTTAACCTATTTAGAGACCTGTTTATATTTATATATTATATATTTATATTTATTTTAATATATAATATTTATTTTATATTTTATTTACATAATATTAATATATATATATATATATATATATATTTTAGGTTGATTTAATGATCTTTTGATCTTGTAAATTTTAAGTTTGTAAGTCTTTTTAATCAATTATACTTTAAGCGTATTTATTGATTTTTTGTAGTGTGTAACTTTTAAACAGACTTGCTTTAAATCAGATTTGAAAAAAAAAAATTTAACATACTCATACTTCAAAATTTTTAATTTGATCAGATTTGAACATTCAAATTTTAACTCAGTTTGATCTACTTCTATCTCTACAAATCACTTAACTAAAAGTTTTTACATGATATCCATCTAGATCCAAAATTAAATATATATTTTTTTGTTAAAGCAGGATATAATCTGCAACCCAATTATAACAACTATTTTTTTTATATAATTATGTCTAATTAAGACAATTATATGAAATTAGAAGAACAATAAGACAAACTAAAGATTATAAAAATAGATTTTAAGCTCTCACCAAATAGAAGGACCTCATTCTTCACCAATAAACCAAATTCTCCTGGCCAGAAAATTGTTTAAATCCTAAATTTTGGTCTCAATTATTTCCTCCATGAAATCTTCATCTTCTTCAACCTTACACTATATCATTACTTGTTTCTTCCATTCCAACCAATGAGTTAGAAGAAGCAACAAAAGGGTCCAAAAACTAGGGTGAGCATCAAGTGGATGCGATTGGATTCGGACCTCAAAATCCAAAACTGCAGCAAACGGAACCTCTTATACTATGGTCCATTTTCGACCGCACTGCTCATCAGGTTATGCAGATAACAGGTTACGAAGGTTGCAAGTTAGGCGGGGTAAAGACAAGTTAGATGAAATCCATTAAAGACATCACTGAAAGAAAACATAGAATACAATTAAGAAAACAAAATGGTAATTTTTTGCAGCAAGAAAACAAAGGACATGGAGATTTTCTGCAACAATGGTAGTTTTCTAGAAGACTTTTCATGTTGTCATCAATTCTAAATTCAAGGAAGGTTTGGCTAGTGTCTCTCACGAAAATGGAGTTAGAAACAAAATGCAGGAAGGAAAATCTTCGAGGGGTGGTCCTAGAGGCGTTGAGTTCAGGCATAAGGATAGTTTAAACCCCAATAAAACGAGTCTATCTTATTAAATGCCAATATGCTAACCGTGAGTGCAAAAAAGTAATAATAATACATAGGTAGGTCTCAATCAAATCTACTATTGGTCCATTCTATAAATAGTATGAAATCATTGATATAATTCATCCATAAATTAAAATACAGAAACATTAATTTAAAATATTTGATAAAATAAAGGCATTTAACATAAATCGTCATAATATCTTTTATATTTTTACATTTTTTTATATATTTTTAAAAATAATATAATATTTTTGTTATTGTTAAGTAAAAAGAAAATAAAACACGATATTTTCTATAAAAAAAATCTTAAATTTCTGTAAATAGTACTTAGTGCTCTTTTAACAATTAAAAATGAAAAAAAATTATTTTTATTTTATTTTCGGATGTCTTGAAATGTTGTGTTTTTATCAAATATTTTTTATTTTGTAATACTTGCACCTTAAGAAAGCCGCTTTTCGTCTTCGGATTTGTTAGGAATATTATGATTTTTTTTATACATAAAAGAATTAATGCTATATAAATTTATAATCTATGTCTAGCCGTGTTTGGTCTTTGGATTTGTTAAGAAATATTATGATTTTTTATATATAAAATAATGCTAAATAGATTACATATATTTTTAATTTTTATCTTTGATTTTTAAAATTTTTATTTTTAATCCCTGTAGTTAACTTATCATGTAATATTTGTTAACTTGACTAATAGATATTGAATTAAACTCTATTATATGTACTCATTAATTATATATATTAAAAAAGTTTACACAAATTATATGATTTTTATCATTAAATCACATAAAAATTTATTTAAATATATCATCGTAATTAACTAATTTTATATTATATATATATATGATAAGTTGATAATATGATAAATTTTTACTAAATATTTATAAGTTAAATTTGTAAATATTTAACTTCAAGTTAATGTAGATATCAAAACTAAAAGTTAAAAAAATTTGAGAAAATAAATAAAAGAAAATTTTTAAAAAAACTAAAAAAAAATTATATATTTATAAAAACTAAAATATATATATAAACATATTGTAATATAAAGTTGTGAATACTTTAGTGGGTGCTGTTTAAATATTCGGACAAGACGAAGCTTATCGAATTTGTTGGCATCGGATAAAGAATAAAGACACACAGATAAATGCAGGCAACTTGAAGAAAAAGGGAAAAAAATAAATAATGGAATATGTAATGGGATGATATATATATATATATATATATATATATATATATATATATATATATATATTAGAAAAATTAATTAATCAATTCAGAATAATTAATTTTAAAATTACTTTTAATAGATAAAGAATAAAGACACGCAGATATATTATGTGCAGGCAACTTGAAAGAAAAAAGAAAAAATAATAAATATGATAAATAATGGAATATGTAACCGGATGAAATATATGTATTAAAAAAATTAATGAATTAATAAATTAATAAATATTAATTTTTAAATATGTTATATATTTATTATAAATAAAAATAAAATAAAATTATTTTTAAGAGTAAACAAAGATATTAATTATATTTTTAACTTATTTATTGTCTTTTAAAATAGATAAATAAAAAATAGAATAAGAATGAGAAAAAGGAAATACTCAATTAATGGTTAAATAATATGTCATTTTAAAGTTATACAAAAAAATAATTTGTGATCACATTTGATTTTAGAAAATATTTTTTATTTTATTTATAAAAATATTATATTATATTATTTTTTATTTTCAAGATTTTATAATAAAAAAGTAAAAAAAATTATTTTTATTTTTATTGTTTTCTTTACAAAATATTAAAAACAGAAAATAAATAAAAAATATTTTCTAAAATTAAACGTCACAGTATCTTAATATTTAAAATAGTTTATATATAAATGTAAATCATAAATTAATAATTATTTTTAAAGGATTAAACTAATATTTAACATTTATTAAAAAAAACTAACCCAATGCTCGTATACGTTTGAAAATGAGCATGATCTATCATAAAATGTAAAGAAAGCAAGAGCTTTCTGTTCCTTCTCTTCTCTGTAAATTTAAAATAAAGACAAAATCAAACAGGGACCAGTGCGTGGCAAGTGAACCATGCGGGTACTATTTTATTTCAAGTAAGTAGTCCACAAAAGATTTGAATTAATTAATAAATGTCACATTTTTCAGCTCAGTACATCTTTCAAAATGAGGTGAATAGTTAGGTATATGTCAAATATCAAACCATTTTTACATCAGTTAAGACTTTTTTCACTTCATTTTTAAGATATATACCAAACTATTTAAAATTATAAATAATATCAAAACATTCAACTAATTTAACATTTAATAATTGTTAACATGATTAAACTTAATAATTTACTTAAAATACATTAATAATATAAAATAAATTATATTATTATTTTATCATTGATTGTTATATATTTAATAACTGTTGATTTTTATAATAATTAATTTAAAATTTATTAATAATATAAAAATATAAAATGTCAAGACAAACTTAAATAACAGCATAAAAAGTTTATCAGTAATGTGAACGCCACTTTTCTGTCTATATTTTAAAATAACTTTATTTTACTTTTTTATCTTCTCTTTATTTTTATTTTAGTATTACTTGGCTAACTTTATTAGTTTTATTTTGACACCTTTTCCTTTTTGGGTCCTATTTTATTATCTTTTTCATTCTTTGTCAACCTACTTTGTCACATTTTGAACTTTTGAATTAATGCATATTGGTACATTTCATCCTGACCCAGGACTAATTAGACTAAACACTCCCTTACCCTTAACCAATAGACCCAATTCATGACCCCAAATTCATTAACTCAAACCCATCTCATCACCAACCCAAGGCTTTTGCTCGCTCTTTTAACCCGTTGGTTGGACCCCTATACTAACCTTAACCCATAACCTAAACCAGACCCACCTCTACGCCTCACCTAGGAGCCTCCCTCTATTTGTTTACCTATATGATTCAAGTACCTAAGAGATAGGTTCTATCTTCTTTTGTACATTTTTTTTCTTTTATTTATTGGATTAACTATTCAAATTTTTTTAACTGTTAGATCTAATATTTAAAATAAAAAGAAAAGAAAAAAAAAATAGACAATCAAAGAAAACTGAAAAAGAAATGAATAAAAAAAATCCAATTTCCTTCATATATTCAGTTGTAGCATTACTCGATGCCTCTCTATTTACAAGTTCATCTCAATCTAGGAGTTTTGTTTCACTACACTTGAGTAGTTTGATTGAGATTAGGGATCATAATGGGTACCATCTAGGTAGGATATTTTACTATATATCTTCATACTTAAGTGGATAACAATTTTTGATTTTTTTCCTCACAATTGTTAAAATATGATTATTTTTTTATTTTTTTACATTTTTTCTATAAACTATTAAAATATAAATACTATTATAAAATAATTAGCACTCATTAAAAGCATGTCTAAGTTTTTACTATTAAAAGTTAAAGTATCAGTTTGACTTTAAAGTTTTTCTTTTAATTAAAAAATATAAAACTTTAATTTCAATTTTAATTATATATTTATTATTTTTACATGTAGTGTGGATAAATAGACATGAATATTATAGTACCAATACCAGTTTTGATAAGATTTTGCAGATTCAAACATTTATACATATTAATATCCAAACCCATTACTATTTTTTTTACCATACTTCATAATATTTGGATCTATGGCCATCCCTAATTGAAATAGATTCTTTAGCTTGTTTTCAATTTTACAGTAAGTTAATGTTTTTATTCTTTTGTAATTAATTAACTTTCTTCATCTAATAACATTCTTTTTATTTTTAATTAAAAAAAGTTTGGATCGAGAATAAAATAATAATATAAAGATGGATGTTACTATTTTACTGAAAGAAGTATTATGAGAGGACTAAAACAAATTTCATGTAAACCCTTTTACATTTTTAACAAATTCATTTTAAACGAATGAAACAGTCAAAAGAAAATCATGCACGATCGCTTGGAGGGAAAAGACACTTTGAATACTATTCGATGTAATTTTCTTTTATCATAAAAATATATGCAATTCTCATTAAGAGATGGAATGGTTATACTTAAGAAAGACATTACTGAATGTCAAAATTCAAATTTAATGGAAGATCAAATTTTCAACCCAACTCTATGCATTTAAACAAATTCTTGCATGTAGAATTTTCTATTTACATTTGTTTAATGATAAACACGTTGACATAATCTGCAAAGTAAAATCTTAATACTTTGTTGAACTTATATAGTAACTTGTAAATGAAAAACATTGAAAACAAAATATCAAAACTTAGTTAATTAGTTAGATTAATGATGTTAAGAACCCATATCCTCTACTTAAAATCTCACCTACTTCAACAAGTGGCTTAGCTCCTTTGGTTCAGTTTGAAATCCAAATTCCAACTTTACTTTCTCATGTTCTAAAGTTTTAAAAGTTAGACCAAGATAGAAGGTTTTTATCTTTTGGCTTTTTGTGACGTGGGAAGCGTTTTTAAAACTGTGGTCTCAGCAAGGAGGATTCTACAACTCTGCTATGAACTTTGGTTGAAAAACCATGAAGTTATCTGTTAAGACAAACACATAAACGTTAAAATCTTTTCAAAATGCACCCCTTTTTAATTATAAAACAAAGTAGATGCAAGCACAGTTGTTACACTTGAGTTGGTTGGTGGGGACTAGAAACTGTTAACACATCATCATTGTACTAGTATTATCAATCTTCCTTCCTTGCAAAATGCAAACACTGGCAAAATAGTAACTATGTTGGAACAAGCACAACCAAAAGTGAGTATCTTCAGCTGCAGAACCCAAAAGAATTTGGTCAGGCCACTGACATTAGCAGTTACTCTGACCTGAAAAAAACAAACACATTCTGTCAATGTCTCTCCCTTCACACAAAACTACAAATTATGGAATCACTGCCAAGCTTAGACCATACAATCTGACCCTCCTCTTCAGCTTCTATCATCAAAATCAATATGCTAGAAGCATACCTAAAGGCCACTCTCATTTTGCTCATTTGGTCATTCTTTTCCTTTCCAAGTGTTGTTGAACTTGGAACAAGGTAGAAAAAAGTGCCACCTTAACGCGCCCCAAGAGAAGGTTTGTGTTTGCTCCAAGCAAGGAAATAAAAGGACAAATTTGGCAAAAAACTGACTTGTCAATGACCAAAAGCAAAAGTACCCTCATCCTAACTTGCTCCTTCTCACACATTCAAATGCAAAGCCCGCCACCCTTCTTCTCTCTTATAGCAAAATTCAAATCCCACTTTTGATTACACCTTCCATCCCATTGCACTTTTCTCTTTAGAGAATCCAAAAAGAAAACCCAGCCCACTTCACTTTTTTCACCATTCTCTTCTCTTTATCAAATTTCCTTGTTCACTACTAAATCATTCACAACATGAAGCTCTCGACATCATCATCATCATCGTCTTATTCATCATCATCTCCATTATCTTCTTCATCCACCACCCTCAGTTTTGACCGTACCTTGTGCAACTCCAAAAGTGCCACTGCAGGGTGTCTCACAGCCATCTTGCGCAGAATTCTCTGCTCCGGTGGCCTTCCAACACACCCTTCAGATCAAATCAGAAAACTTGATTCATTGGCAAAGTTGAATGGAAAAAAAGTTCAAGAATTGAAGGCTAACCAAAACACTGAAGCTACCACTACTACAACAAATACTAGTACTATTACTCCTGGGTTAGTGGCAAGGTTAATGGGTTTGGATTCAATGGGAGAGAGACATTCTGAATCAACCTCAGCTTCTTCACTTTCACGTAGCAAATCCATGAACTCTGTGGATTACTTGGGGGAATGCAAGCGAATGGAGGGTCTACATAAGCGTGTTAAGTCTTCATCATTTCGTGAGGTGCCAACTTTCCACTTGCTTGAAAATGAAAACTTTTTGGTACTCAGCTTCGAAAGTGGAAATGAGAGTAAAGAATTCAAATCCAAAGGGAGAAGAAAAGAAACGGATTCTTCAGAGTTCAAGAAAAATAAGAGAGAAAAGGTGCATAATGATGAGAAGGAGAACTTGTGTGATATGTCTTCTGTCTATGTTGGAAATGATGGTAAACATAAACTTCAATTTGACAACACTTCACTGTTCAATGTTTCTTCTGAAAAGGAGTACATTGAATCAGAAGCTGCAAGATTCTCACACCCCATGAACTACAAAGAAGTTACCAGTGGTGAGAAAGTGAAGAGGAGAAAGAAAGGAACAACATGTTATGGAGTAAAAAAGGTAGAAAATGAATGCAGTTCAGAAGATTCTAGCCCAGTTTCTGTCTTTGATTTTGAGCGTGAAGGTCCTGGAACAGGTTTGCTTCTTTAATTTGAGTTCACTTTTCCTTATATGGATATATTAATTCTGATGCCAATAGTTTATTATTTTAGGTAATGGAAATAGTTCTAAACTTCCATAACTTTTTCTACTTTATTTTAATAATTTTTTCGTAGATCTTATTAAAAAGTTTTTTTTTTAATTTATTCCAATAATTCTCATAGTCAAATTTATACCATAAATCCTCCTATCAATTCAGCTGTAATTATAGATTAATTAAGCTGGAACTACCCTTAACTATAGATTCATCAATTCAGCTCAAAAAAAATTATAGTTCTAAATTTGCTAACTTATACCACAAAAACTGCTGGCAGAGGAGGATTCCTTTGGTGTTGGCATGAGTTGGAGAAGAAAACTGTCACCAGAGCTTGAAAATGGCCAGCCTTGTACTCTGCATTGTGATAGTAACATGATGATTGAAGAGAAGGTTAAGTCAATTGAGAACAACAAACATGAAGTGTCAAAGAAAAAAGAGAAGCAAAGCCAGGAGTGTGTAGATATTTGGAGTGAAATTTGCAGGCTAGTAGAAGACGAATTGAGATCAAATCAATTAGAGGAAGGAATGAGGAAACAATGTGATTTGGAAAGTACAAGTGAAGATTTTGAGTCTGAAATTTTTGATCACTTGTTAAATGAGCTCATAGATCAACTTGTTGTGAATCCCTTGAAAGCATTGCAACTTCAAAATTTGTAGAACAAGCAAATTAATTAAGTGTAAAAAGATTTTGATTCCCCCTCTAATTTATTTTTCAATTCTGATTCTGTCTGTCACATGGTGCATCAAGGAAGATTCTTCATCATTTTTCTAGTTCCAATGCTGTGATGTGTTCTGATCATGCTTTGTCTCAATATCACACGTGGCACATGACCATAGCCTTAGCCTTATTGCAATGTCGTTATCAAAGATAATTCCAGAACAAAGCATGTTAAAAATGTCATCACTTAACGCAATAAACATTCCCCACTGAAGGCACTTCCCACTTGTGGGTTGCGGCTTCTTTGGCTTTTGTCCTACAAGATAACTTGTTATTAGCTTTGGGATCTCAATAAAGTAATTTTATTTACACACATTATCTTATATTTTTATGTAATAAAACAAGGAGAAAAAAAAATCCTTGTCACACACACTTATCTCTCTTTAATTTCCTAATATAAAAAAAGTATAAGGATGACTGAGTATTGATGTGGAAATGACAAAGTTCATTTTATATACACTGCACACGGCACTATAGCAAGTCAATTTCAATTTCACTAAACAACTATAAATATAGTGCATTTTTCTTTTTCTCTTTTTCTACACAAGGAGCCAAATGCTGTATCCACTAAAATGTTAAAGCTATCTTGGAGACTCTTTTTCTTTCTATCTCTTTAAATTTATAATAAGAAAAGTATAAAGATGATTGAAATAATAAAAGTACTGATCACTGATGTGCAAATAACAAAATTCATCATAATATACACATTTCACACAGCACCAGCAAGTCAACTTTAATTTCATGAGGCAACTATAAGGATAGTGCAGATGGTTATTTTTCTACACAAGGGGCCAAATGCTGTTTCCACTGAAATATTAAAGCTAAATTTGATTTTCTATGCATGGGGCCAAATGCTGTACCCACTAAAATTTTAAAGCTACCTTGGAAAACAAATGGCAGTAATGATAGCCAACGTTTTCACCCCTCACAAGTTCAACCATCTAAATTGGAAAATTATTTCTCAACATATGAAAATATGTAGAACGGAATGAAAAGAAGAGGAGGAAGATAAAAAAAGAAAAAGAAAATAAAATATGATGTAAGATATAATATAATATGAAGAAAAAATAAAAAATAAAATAAAATATATTGGAGTAGAAAATTTATTGAAATGTGTAATAATCAGGATTCATCTAAATTATACAAGTGGAGAATAAATAGAATCAATTAAATATGAACAACACTCATTCTATTTCAAATTAAGTGTAGTTTCAATAAAAATAACTATATTAAATGGTATTTTAAAATTTCAAGATACCTATTTAAAAAACTTAACTTGAATTGACTCGAAGATGACTATTTAAAAAAAAAAAATCGCTTAAATTCAACTTGTAAGATACTTAATGCCTTAGCTTGCAATCCAACAAATCAAGTTCTGTTTTTATTTAAGCTTTCAATTGAGTTTGAATAAAATCTACTAAGGAGTCAAACACAAGCAGCTTAGAAGCAGCGTAACACATTTTTACTCCTTCCACAGTGCTTCTGGGAAATTGACAAATTTCAATGTCCATAGAGCACGCAATTATTGACCATAATTTTTTAGAGGTCTAAAGCTAGTAAAATTGTTCATTGCACAATTAAAAATAAAAGGCTGATAAGTGATAAAAGCCAAGTGCAATACGGTAAGCTTTTGAGAATGCTTTTTCTTAGTGCTTTACAATCCTCCACATTCATAACCACAAACCAATGAGTGTAAATTTTGATTGCCAAAAGGTAGCAGGCAAAATCCACAAAGGAATTGGTGGAGAATTTGGAAAAATATTTCAAGAAAAAATTATAAAAAGAAAAAACTATTCTGATTCTTTATGGATAAGGTAACTTAAAAGTATATGTTTAACTAAGCATTTATGAACTTGAATATAAAAATGAACTTGATTTTATTTTAAAGCTGGTTTAAAATTTATATTTGAAAATTTTTCTTTAAAAAATAAATTTATAATAAAATTAAGTATAAATTCTTTAACTCAACATGAAAGTTATAATTTATCTCACCTATTTAAACATAAATTTTAATTCAGATGAACCAAATATATTTCCATCCATTTATGGTAATTCTGAAGATATAAATGCATTTCAAAACACACCTATCCTCCACTATTATCTGAAAACCACATCAAAAGTCAAGCTTAAACCAGATTTCACATAGAGGGTTTGATGAATCCCAAAGACATTAAACTAAAAGTAAAATCTAAAAAGTAGTGTTACACCTGCACGCTACAAGTGGCACATAGAGCATAGCAGCATTTAAATAAGCCGATGTTAGCTCACCTACGCTATAACTAGATTGGACCCACTTAAACATTCTTATATGGCTATAGAGAAAGATAAAACTCGCCAAACTTGACTAATAATAGCGCGTTTGTTTTTTAGTTCGCAAGCATTCAAACGTTCATTTATTCCACAATACATTATTGCTTCTCCATTTGAAAGCATTAGAAAACGCTCCAACGTCAAAAACACACGCTGACTATTCTGCTGTTGGAATAATGATAACAACTTGAAGCAAACACAGCAAAATATTCAACAAACTGAACTGAGAATAAAATGACCAAGCCATGAAATATGTGAAATGCAAATTGAGAATTTTGCATTTTCTTTATATTATTACATCTCCAGTCTCATTATATTGATGATTAGTATACCCCCCCCCCCCCACTACATTGCTGTAATTGGTCAATGGAAAGTTACAACATACAAACTCAATAGAAGATATAATAAAAAAGATTAGGAAAAATGGAATCAATTACCTAGTAAAGGGTAGTTGCTGAGGCAGAAAACTTGTATCCTCTGCTCAATTTCTGTATCCTGGCCTTGGTAGAATATTTTACCATCCTTTTACAAATTTGTCATCTAACTAAATTCTATAAAATTCAAAAAATCATCACATTAAATAAACTTCTTGAGTTGCAATTGCAAGGAGGAGCCAACATGAGTCTTAAAATTGCGGTCACGCCACCATTTGCTCCTGCTCCATGTACATTTGCTCCAACCATGCTGGAATCACATCTGTTCCGTTGTTAAGGTGGCATTGCAGTTGTTTTTGCTGATCTTCAACACTACACTCACCGGATTCCACTGGAGCATCCTTCACAAGTGAGTGAACCCAAGACACATCTGGCTCATTAACGTTTGCATGCACTTTGGTTGTAGCCATTGTAAAAGGACTATTGCTGCTTCGAAATCCAAAAGAAGAAGATTTCCTCAGCTTATTTAGCTCTTCCCCGTTTATGGCCCAATCTAACTTTCCATCAGGGGAACCCCAATTGGAGAAGGTAGAGGGATTTGCTGCTATGGAGGTAGCAGGAGAAGGAAGTTCAGAATGATGGTTCACCACACTTCGCTCAATAAAGCTTTGGCTTCGCTTTGAAAAGGCAGCAGCTCTTGGATTCAGAGCCACTGCAGCTACTTCTCCAGATTGATCAATTCTGAAGGAACGCGATCCAATCATATTTGAAGTGGAAAGGCCGGAAGAATAGCTTCCTATCTGCTGGTTCAAACTCGAACGCATTTGGATTCCAGGTGGAGACTGCAACTGAGATCCTGCAACATCAAGTGACATTCCGTGGAATTTAGGCAAAATTGATGGATCAAGAGATCCATATATGTCTTCAAGGTTAGTAGGCTTCACCCCTGAAAGCCTATTTAATTCACCAGTATGATCAGCCAAAGAAACAGGAAAAGAAGGACTATTGGGGATGGAATTTTTCCAGTTGGAAGGAGAGGAAAGACCAGATATCTCATCCATCATTAGCTGTTGTCTACGTCGATGAGTTTCAAGTCCAAGCAATTCAATATCTAAATCGATATCTCTTGCAGTAGAAGCAGTCTTCAATCTGCTTTTGGGCAGCTGCAGGGTAGGAACCGAAACACTAGATTGAGACCACATGGATCCAGTGACAGGAGAAGAGGCTCCAGACGGAGTCAAAGGTGGTGTTGACGCAGGAGGCATCAAGACAGATGGGGAACCAAGTGCCATTGGGCTAACAGAACCCATCTCCAATGCAGAAGCACTGGCAGAATATGATCCAGGAGAAGGAATTGCAGAACCTGTAGAAGCATACAACGGGCGAAGCTCCTCAGGCTTGTGAGCAAAGAAGCAAACTCTTCTTGTGCATCCACTTTCATCTTTGCAAAGCCGTGTTCGATACTGGGCAGGGTGAAGCCAGCACTCAAAAATACCATGTGCATACTCACAGGCATCACCCTTACTGCAAGATCCCTTCCGAAACTCAGGACAAGGAACACAGCTGTAATGATATTTCCTTGGATCACGTCGCCTTGCATTTTCCCCTGGATGAACAAAGGGGCACTCGGTCCAATCATGAGAATAAGCCCTTGAACATGGCTTTACTTTGAATGAATACATCCTAAACTCATCAGTACTATATATCCCATTCTTTATGTCTGGAAGGGAGAGATCAACAGGATAATCTTTCTTCTCAGTCCCATCTTTTGACACACGAGGTGTGTTCATATCCTGTCTTTGTTCCTCAATTAGGTCAACCTCTTCTGGAAGCGTGAGACATGCCTCATCGGCACCACCTGTACCCTCCAGTAGGGCTAGTAGCATCCTGGTCCTTGAATTGGAGATAGAATTAGCCACAGGGACAATCAAGTCAAGGGGCCTTTTACCGTTGGCATCAACAGCACTAACATCAGCAGATGCATGAAGCAAAAGCTTGACAACCTCAACAGAAGCGGCTGAACCCCCAGCAACAGCACAATGAAGAGCAGTGGCCCTATCCGACCCACTAGCCCTGTTAACATCAACACGACCTGTTCCACAAATATAACTCAATACACCAAGACTTCCAAACATAGAAGCAACCATCAGAGGCGTTCTCTCTTCATAACCTATTTTTTTTGAGCCAATTCGCCTTCCATACCACAAGCCAACCTCATCCACATCACAACCCTCCTTCTCAACAGCATCTTTGAAACCAATTACATCATCTGCAGCTGAAAATTCAAGCAAAACAGAAATTTTATTATGCAACCCTTCTATTCCATACTCATCCTCCATGACCACACCAGTTTGAGAAGGTTTCCTCTTGGAAACACCGCACATGGAGATATATACTATATACCCTCAAGACCTCAGCAGAATCTGAAAATTCACAGGAGAGAACAGGTTCAAGACCCTATTGCACCACACTTGATGTTTCAAATTTAAAGCACAGAAAACTTAAGAAAAATGAAAACAGATAAATGAAAATTAAAGGGCAATTTCTCCCCATTTCGCGGATGCAGATGACTGTTTGAGCAAACAAACGACTTGGAAAGTTACAGAATCATGAATCACCAAAAAATTTGCAACAAGCATAAGCGCTAAACTGATAAAGGTTCATTCTTTCAGTTATTTCTAGTTAGATTCCAACAACTATAAAAATTAGCACGAGTCCAGGTAAGATAAGAAACAAGAAACAAGAAATCGTTGCAAACAGAAACAAAATAGCATACACAACCTGTCCTTTGTGTCTTTGTTGGGAAAAGAAAAGCATGTATTTTTAACATGGTTCACGTGATTCTTCTTCATACCAATCAACACTCTCAGGCTTAAACAAATCATTTTCTGAAATTTTCTTGGCAACCAAGGAAAAAACACAAGAGTTTGAAGAACTAATAAAGGATCAAACTCTAAACACAAACTCAAAGACCCATCAACATGAAGAAGAAAAAGAAGAGAAAGGAAGCATACCTTACGAGACAGAGACACAAAAAACAAAGAAGACAAGCTCTGGTTTTGTGCCTTCTTTAAAACTTGCAAAGCCTTTTAGAGAGAGTGGAAGGCTTTTCTCTTCCCTTTGTTTTTATTTTTTTTAATTAATTTATGGTTTGGGTCAAAAAAGTGGAACCCACCTGGCTGCCTTACTAGTCACCAGTTTCTCTTCTTTTTCTACCAATTCCATTTATTCAATTAAAATATAATAAATCACAAAAAACAAAAATGAATCATGGGACATTGTTTCACAACACTTTAATAATATTATTATTTTTTTTAAAAAAATCATATTATTTATGTTATCATATCTTTTATTTATATTCCTTTTTAAAAATATTGTATATGTAACAATTTTTATAAAAATTTAATTATAATGCAATGATAATTTTTTATATTATTATGTATTTATAAATTATTTAACATATTATAAGTTTTAATTAACTAACCGTGTAAGTGTATCAAAATTAAATTTATTATAATGTACAATTAAAATTAGTATGTTTTTAAAATATAAGTCGATATAATATATTTTTTAAAATATAAATAATATTAATTATAAAATTACATGTTTTTAATATTATATTATTTAATAATTAATGATGTAAGTGTATCAAACAGGAACTCTATTTACATAAATGGCACATCATTATTCTACCTAACATCCTGATTAATGATTAATCTCATTTAAAACACGTGTATAATAAAATTTATACAAATTTCTTTTTGTTATTTTTATTAATTTCTATCAAATTTTTTCTCAAGGAGGATCTTCACCTTTTAAGAACGGAATCAATTTTTTAAAATACGTTGAAATAGCAGGGACAAAAAATTTTCAAATATTAACTTTTTCATATAAATAACGAAATCTTTTGTATATATAATTTTTTTTTTGGATAATGTATATTTAGAAACGAATTAATTTTATATTAGAGATTGTTGTTTTATAAGAATAATTGAAAGTTTTATAAAGTATGATATACATTATTTTTTAACTAATTTAGTAGACTCGGCTCTTTGATTTAAAGAAATCTTGATTTATTTATTTGTATGATATGAAATGTATGAAATAACTTTTATAAATATGCAAATTATTGAAAGATAAAATTTGAAAACTCCAGTAAAAGTAAAAGAAAACTATAATCATGTGATTTCAATATTTTTTTTTTACATGGATAAGGTGGATGATATTTTTAGAGAAATCAATTGTTTTTAATGTTAATAAAAGTGTTTATGAAATCTAGTGTTTTTAGTATTGTTGATCTAGTTTAAAATTATTTTAATTTTTTAATAATATTTTCATTGGCAATATTAGTTATGAAAATAGCATTAGATTAAACTTTTAACTTTATTTAAGGATTTGATAATGACTTAAAAAGCTAATTATTACAAAATTTATTATTTTATTAATTATTTGTAGGTAATTATATTAATAACAATATATTCTATTTTATAAATAATTTTGTATAATTTTCAATATTAGATAAGTGCTAGTAGAATATTGAATTATTGATTTCAAGAAAAGTGCAACATTCTTTGAAGAAGAAAATTTTTTATGTTGATTTTTATGCTTTTATGCTAAAATAAATGCTTTCCAAGCTAAACACTATTTTGATTTAACCTATTCTCCTATGAAGTCAAGTAATTGGTTATTAAGTTATAATAAAAGTATCTCTCACCTAAGTTTTATAATTTTTTTATCTATTCATGTAATAAAAAAAATTAATTTTTAACTTTTAACCGAAACATATTCTTAAAAGTAAAACACACCAAAGAAAAAAAAATCAAACTTAAAATAATTTAAGAAACATATTTCCTTTATTTCATATTATATGTCACTCTAAAATTTTAAATTTATTATAAAATATTTTTTCTTTAGAAAATAAAAAGATATTAATTATTTTCTTATCATATTCTTAATTGTAGAAATATTACTTAAATATTTCTTTTAAAGAGATTGATAATTATATTTTAACTTTTCATTAGGGATATTTTTGTTAAAAAATTATTTTATCATAAAAATTTATGAAATTAATATTTTTGAAAATGAATGTACATTAATTTTAAAAAATAAATAATATAAAAATAATTTTTTTAATTAATTCATAAAAATTATGTCGTATTAATAGTTAATACTATCAAATTTATTTATAAATAATTTTATTACCCTTGAACTCATAAAAACCACAACGAAAAACACTCTTTAAACAAAATTGAAATACGAAAAAACTGGTTTAACCAAAATTAGTGAAGTAGTTTTCCTTTAACATTAGCTTTTCAGATTAATTTATGTAATTACAAATTAAAAGTAATATTGAAAGTATTTATTACATTTATATTTGTAATATCATAATTTTTTAAAAGATTAGTTTCAATCACTTGAAATTATTTATAAAAATTAATGTTAATAACGTCTTCTAAATTTAAAAAATATTTATCTTAAAAATTTAATTATTACAAAAAAGTTATCATTTACTAAAACTTTAACGTTTAATTGTTTCTTGTTAGTATATCTTTTCAAGTTTTTATTAGTGTAGATATTGTAATAAAAATTAAATTATTAATTTAAATATCCAAAATTTATATTAACAGTAAAATATCCTATACTAATAAATAATTTTGTCACTATAAAGTTTTAATATATATTATTAATATATCAAGTATTAATAAAATACATTATATGTTAGTATAAATTGTTAAATTCTACAATAAAAATTTAATTTTTTTAAAAAATTATACTAGCAATATTTTATTATTTTTAACTTTGTTTCATTAATTAATGATTTTTTAATAAATATAACATTCATTTTGGTGCAAAAATAAAAATAAGACTTTAAAAATTAAATTAAAGCTGTTTGAAATAAAAATGAAAAATATTATAGATAATTTTTCTAATATATGTTCAATGTACCATTTATTATTATTATTAATATATTAAATTTTGAATTTTTAATAAAATATTTTATATATAAATATATTTATTGTATATCTTTAAATATTTATTAAAAATGTTATAAACAACATAGTTAAAATATTATTTTAAAAAAATAAAATTATTTATTTTGATTGTTTCCTAATCAAACCTCTAGTTAATACTGACACCAATTATCTCTAATTAATAACAACCTATAAAAAATGGAACCCAAATTTGAAACAGAAGTGAAAGCGGAAAAACGGGTGGAAAACAAAGGCACGTGGGCCCGGCGGCGCATAATATCTAAAGTAACTTCAAATAATCTGTTAACACGTGTCAGTCATAATCTAAGAACAGCCACACTAAAGTGACCCAACCTGATATTCCGGATGCTCACGCCTTGGGCGTTTTGGATTTTATGAGTTGGAGAAGTTTATCTTTCATCACCGACTGTTACCTTCATAAAACCTCACAGTTGCTCTATGCAACCTGTTTTATTGGTCTGTCGTCTTGCTCCGGTGGGCGGTTAGCTTCGAAGACCAATATCTGTCCTATATATATATATAAGTTTTTTTTATAGGAGATAATTATGTTCAAGTTGTATATGATAGGTTATTGTAAAATTGAAGAATTTATTATTACATTTTATATATTAAAATATTTAATAATTTAAAATAATTTTTTAACATTAATTATATTATACTTTAATTAAACAGATATAAAATTATTATAAATAATAAATTTATTTTTATCAATTCCAACTTATTAATGGTCGTATGGTTATGTATTTAGTATTATGTTGCTTATTTATTTATTTATTATTATGGTAGGAGGAATTCAATCGAGATACTAACAATTTAAAAAATAATTTCGGACGTTGAAATTCTTAGAGTTATCGATTTGTGATGGAAACATTGGTGTTTTCTAGAATATCTTTGTCGTCTACAAAATGTTTTTATTTTTCTCAAAGTTCTATTTGACGGCTTCGCATTTCATAGCATATAAAAAGTAAAAAATAACATATATACTTCTGACGAAAAATACAAAGTTTGTACCAGTCAAAATAATAATATTATTATTATAAATTTAGGAAAAATATAAACATATATAAGAAATTGGTGTGCACAAGAAAACATATGTAAGAAAATAACATTTAATATAGTTTCAGAAATTTTTTTATTTATATTTATAAAAATATTACTGAGTTTCACTTTTTTCCTAATAATTTTATTATTCACATATAAATTAGCTAGAAAATAAAGTAAAAGATAACGCATCATTTTCATAACAAAAAAGGAAAGTTTTTAAACACAAGCCCATATATTTCACATTTTTTTTATCGATGAATGTTAGCTTTTAATTAGCAATGAAAACAAGTCTGCTTGCATCTATATCGGTAATGAATTAAAAAGTTTAATTCGTTTATTAAATGAATTATATTTAAATTTTAAAATTTGAATTTATTGGACTGTAAGATACAAGAATGGTCATTTTCAAAAGAATAAAAATTGTAGCAACAATTTTTTAATTTACTCTACATTATTATTTGATTTTTTTCTGGTAAACTAAATTATATGTAAAAATATATATTTTGTTGAGTATAAATCTAAATATAATAACACGCTAAGTTTAGATAGTTCAATTAACATATCAAGGTTTCCTTAAATATATGAATTTAGTTATCGTTCTACAAAATCTATTTACAGCTCTCTTAAAGAAAGGAAAAAACTTTCATAGAGTAGAAAATACTGTATCTACAAAATGAATTATTTACTTTGGTTGCATATTGTCGTATAAATATGTGATTTATGAATAATTAGAAGGAATATTATTTTCTAATGTATATATATATATATATATATATCCAAAAATATATAATAAGAATCTAGATATAACCAGTTTTTACTAAAAATTACTGGATCTAATAAATTAATAATAATATTAAATATTACAATTTTTAATAAGAATTTATTATTTATTAAATTTTTATTGTATTTTTATAGATACATACTAAAAAAACTGTTATAAGGAATTAATAAAGTGAAGTGCCTATAAAATGAAAAGAAATTAGGATGTAAAAATCTCTTATTCAACCAAATTAATAAATCAGTTTGATACAACTAGTCTATATACCCAATAAGATGATTAAGGTAGTAATTAATTTATTCACATATGTTTTGTTATACTAATTATAGTAAATCAATTAGTAACCAACTAATTACTGATAATTAATAGTTAGGTTAAGTAGCATCGAAAAACTTCGAAAGATGATACGAACATGTAAACAGTAACCTTCTCTTTTTTACACATCATCTAATGATTAAAGATTTTTAATTTTTTAATAAAAAATCTCCAACTATTAGATGATGATGGAAACTAATGTTCATATGGCACTTCACCATTTCTGTTTCCTAATGCCTCCCTTTCCATGGCCTTCAATTTTATTATAACCTTTTCCGAAGTATATTGAAACGAGCAATTAACCCATCTGCATTTCTTTTGATCTTGTACATCATTTCCACTTGTTTGCAGCAGGGGCAACACCAATGGGTAAATCAACCAATTTTCAAGTATTGTTCTTCTCTAGTGTCTTAATCTTTTTAAACATAACTTTGTTGCCAACACTAGTGTACATGTTTACAGCTTGTAGTTTATTGGTTCAACAAAAGTGGACAAGGCTAAAGTATAATTTGAGAGGAAGAGAGATGATCATAATAAAGCATAGTTCACCATGGAATAAGGGGTGGAGATGGGTTCTAATAATGTATGCCATTGATCATTTTTGAGATGTGTAGGTGGTTTGGAGACATAGGGAATCTTTTAAGAACAAGAATGGTAGAGGTTGTATGTGGTTGAGTAGGAGGAATAGCTAAAGTTTCTTGTTGGATGCCCTATGTAGGATCAATATGCACAAATGGTGAAGGTTGTATATAAGTTTGAGAAGTTGAGATGCTTATATCTAAGCTACGGTTGTTTATAGGATGGATTGAGATGGTTTTATCTGTCTTATTGATCAATTCATAATTTTGTTAGAATTAATTATTTGAACCTGGACTTAACCTACGTATTAAAAATAGTGTTAAAATAATAATTATTTTTAAAAATTCTGAAAAAAATAACAAAAATAAGTGTATCTTTAAAAAATAAATTAAACAAAACATTTATCTTTTAGTGTACATATTCCAATCAAATTAATTTACTAAAGTGGTTGTCCTTATTCTAAGTGTTGACACAACTTTTTCCCGGATTTTGTAAATAATTGTAACAAGACGTATGGACAATATGTACATGTATCTTATTTTTTTCATTATTAGTATTATTCTCTTGCTAATTTTCACTACAATCCAAAGTACCCAAAGTAGAGGACTGTAGGAGAATACACTTGCCTTTATATTTGGAATCGTATCCATGACAACTCTTGTCACGATCAAAGAAAACAACCATAGCTTGCAAGCAAACTCATCATATATTAATATTTAATTATTTTAAACCGGTGAAGCTAGAAAAGCTAAGATTGATCCTAAAAGATCTTTACAGTTCTTAAAGTTAAGAATGCTCGAGAGTTGAGACTATAATTTGAATAATATGATCAAAGATCAAACCAAATTAATAGAAGTGTAAATACGTGAATTTTATTTCCTTTAAACATAGCCATTATCAGCTTATTCAAATTTTTTGTTATCCATTTGACCTTTATGCAATAGTGTCAAGTGAGATTTTGTTTTTTTAAAATAAAACAAACAACTGCTACTATTCATTTAGAATTCAGATCAAGATTATAAAAAATAAAATAAAACATTAAATAGGTTAAGTAACGAAGAAAATCTTCATTTTGAACAAACTTGGAAGGACCACATCAAAACATTTCATTCCTTTATAGTAGTCCATACGTGCATTAATTTGATTTAATTGAATGACTAACAGCATTTGCACAACATGTCAAAGTATAAAGCGACTTAATTGAATGATATTAATTTTTCAATTTTCACTAAAACACATAGGGTTTTGTTGAAAGTTATTTTTTGTTTGTATAATTTTTTAAAAAATATATTTAATTAACAAAAAATTATATTGATTCTGATAGTTATACTTTTAAATTGTTATCAAAATATTTCTTGATAAATAATTTTTAAATAAATATAAATTTATAAAAAAAAGTTTAATGAAAATTAAAATTGTTATCATTTATTTTTTTAAATTATCATAATTTTTTTATAATATCTTTTTATATATATAGAGAGAAAAAGAGTCAGATATCAAGAATTAAATTTTAATATTTTACATTAATTTAATAATTTTATATAAAATACAAAATTTATTAATTTAATCGTTGGTTTAAAAATTTTTATTAAGTAGATTAAGTATATAAAATTTTATATAAAATAAAAATGAATAGATACTTCATCTTATAATTTTATTTTAATGATTTATATATTATTTAAATATATATAAATATCAATAATTAAATATTATATTTACAAATTTTTAAATTTTTTAAAATTTTACATATATAATCATAAAGATATTATAATATAATTTAATAGTAAAATTAATAAATCTTATATTTTTTATAAGATTATTAAATTGATATAATTTTTTACATATAATATTAATAGATCCTAATTTATATATATATATATATATATATATATATATATATATATATATATATATATATATATATATATATATATATATATATATATATATGATATGAAATGATGGAATTAATTTATTCTAGGAGATAAATTTATCATAAATTACTTCATTCAAAATCATTTTTAAATGTTTAAATTTTATTAATCTAACTATTAAATTATTTGATTTTATTGTACATATCATATTTATAAAATTTTTAAAAAATTAATACTTCATTTACTTTATTTTAATAAATATATATATTTTAATATACATTAATTTATATTTATTTAATAAAATATTAAATTTATTTTATATTTTAAATATTTTTTAAATATAATATATATAATAAAATTTATTAATTTAATAAAATTTAATTATTTAAAAATAGTATTAACTAAAATAAATTATGATAAAGTTATTACTGTAATAAATTAATTATATATAAGTATTTAACACATATGATACTCTTTTTACCATTTTGAGTTACTTAAATATTTTACGTTAAATAATAAAAAATTATATATTTTTATTAAGATTAATATGATAGAAATGATCAACTAATTATTAGTTAAAACAAAACCTCGTAATAACATAAGTGAATTTATTTATTATATAAATGTTATTTTTATATTTAAATATTTTTTAAAAAAATTAAAATTAATTATATCATAATAATATTAAAATAATAATAATAATAATAGTATTAACAGTAATAATAATAATAGTGCAGTGGTATATAAAATTTTCTTGTTAACATGAAAGTAAATAAATAATTTATTTTATAATTAAAAATTAAATTATTAATTTAAAAATGAGAAAAAAATATTTTAAAATTAAATTGAAAACTAATTAATTTAACTTTATTTTATCCAAATATTATTTTAAAATTAATATTTAAAATTTATAAATCACCTAAATATGTCGTAATCAAATAATGTATAAAATTAATAATAAAAAAATTAGGTTTAGTTTTTAAAAATTTTAAAACTAAAAATTGCCACCAAACCAAACAAGCTCTAAATGACCAGATTAGTTTAAAAAACATTGAATTGGATAAAAAAAAAATGCTTGTTTGATCTCTTTTATAACAATTTACTTTAGATACTCCACATGGAGATAGGTAAGATTCTTGTAATCTAGATCATAAAACTGAAATAGGGTAAATACTCCCAACATAAATTATGAGTTAGAATTGTTTTCAGTTTTATTTATAAAGGTGAAACTTATGTGTAGTATTTTAAAAGTTTATGATATTAATAATTTAATTAAAATTATTTTTATTTTAATAATCTATATATTAAAGATCATAATTTATCATGTTATTCTAATTTTTTTGTTAGTTATTATTCATATTTAACCTCTATCAAATGGTTTTAAGTGATAATATTAGTTTTCAAATAAATAAAACAATTACTACCATTCGTTTAAAACTTATGTCAAGAGTGGTTAAATAATAAAAAAATACATTTCTTTTTGAGGTAAAATAATAAAAAAATACATTAAAATGTTAAATAACGAAGAAAATTTTCACTTATGTACAAATCTGGGAGGATGATATCAAAAGCATTTTTAATTTCTCCATTTCTTCTGCAGCATCTACATGTCTAGCATTGGTTTAATTTAATTAAAGAAAACTAATGCATTACTTTAAAACTATATTTTTTCTAAATTAAAATCAATTTTCATGATGACACTGGGATAATGACGCTAGTAAAAGATATATGATAAATTGAATCTGTATTGGTCCATCATTAGATGAGTTCAACATTATTGACTTATAAAATAAATGGTTTTAGAAAAAATATGATTTATGTTGGTCTCGTTTTAACCCACGTCTTAGAAGACCAGCCGTTTAAGTTATTTAATTTAAAATAGTTTAAAATTAAATATATATATATATATATATAATTAAATTTTATTTTAAAAAATTGATGCATAAATTAGTATGTTAACCTAGAAATTCAATCCACTTAATCTGAAAATTAAACATGTCAGATAAAAAACATCATATTTAAATAAATCAAAATTTTATTAATTTTAATCCACTTTTTCACAGATTTACAAGCCAATCCCAGACTTTACCTCATATACCGAGCCCTATTAAAAGGTGGTGAAGGACTGAAAGTGGCAGTAGAGTAAAAAATGTCTATTTGATCTCTTCTAAGTTCTAATTAGTAAGATTTTATTTTGGGTATTCCACATAAAAATACGTAAACTTCTTAGAGTTTATTAGTTTTTATTATTATAATTTTTTTTACAAAAACAAATGTTATAGATACCTTAAATTTAAACTATCAATAAAATATAGTATATTAACAAATAATTTTGTTAGTATAAAATATTACTGTATATTATTAATACATTAAATATAATATAATATATTATTTATAAAAGCAAAACCCATAGTCTAAATTAATAATATAATTTTGTTAGAAAAATCTATATCAACAAAAACTATTCTAACACCTAGACAATTTTTTGTTTGTTAATATAAAAATAAATTTTTTTGAGGAATTGAAATGCATTATTATGAAATAATGCAAACAATACGGAACGAACTGTTCCCAACATGGATAAATGAAGAATCAAAATTGTTCTCACAAATATCAAAATTGATTTTGAGAATAAGAATAACAAACGATACTCATGACCTAACTGCATAAGAAATTAAAGGCATGATTATTATTTTTTTTATAATCACAAAAATGATGAGATTTGAATTTAAAATTTTACATAAATTATATTAATTTTTAATATTTTATTACTAGATCAATTCTAACAAATTAAATGTATGGTTGATTTAAAATCAAGTAAAATTTATTTTAAATTATTTAATATTTCTAAAATATATGTAAATATTAATTTAAATGTTATATTTTTATAAAAATATATATTTGATATTAAAAAATATGGTAACTAATTTTCTAACTATTACAATCAAACCCTACATTTGGCTATGCACACTGAAAAATATTTACTTTAAGAAATCATGCTCCAAACATGATTCCATGCATTGCTAATCACAAACTTCGTATGGATCGATTCAAACAAACACAGACACAGCGCAAACTCAGTTTTGTCAACGTAAACTTGATTTTAGGGCCTTTTCAAGCATGCGTTAGTCGTTCAACCTTTTAAAAATGCTATTAGCCCAATCCTGCTATCCAAAAGCACGTTTTGCAATTTCTTTTGGGTTTTGTGACAGAAAAAAAAAAAACAATTTCATTTGGGTTATATAACTATTTTTTTAACATATTTTTATAGTCACTACCTTTTAATTTATTTTTGAATGTGATACTGTTGATCTTCCTTTGGAGTATTAGCACTTCCCATTTATGAGTGTTTATGCGTCGGTTTGGATCATAACATTACAAGAAGTTCCTCAACTGTTAAATATAAGTTTGTTTACCACTTATAACGGAGTTTCCAATCAAAAACAAGTTTTCTGATGCAAATTGGAATTTTCAAGGACAAAACAATGAAACGTTAGTCAGCTTTTATAATATTTAAATATATTTTAACTCGGAAATGTTCAAATAAAGAAAGACATGTAAAATTTCGTATTTGTAATGGCCTCATTTTAAAATCAATCTTTTTTATATCTGATTCCCCTTTTAATCTGTAACTGTGTTATTTATACATAAGTTTCATATCGTTATTTTGTTTTTAGATAATGAAATAAGATAAATATGAAAGGAATGACGTCAAGAAAATGATGCACAATAAACCTTTCATTTTCTCAAAACCATGTTATGGGCCACTAACACAATGAGTAGGGAGTAAGGCTTTCATCATTTCACATCCATAAAGGCTAAGTACAAGCGCATTGGACCACAAGCAGGTGGTGATAATTATAGCATACAACTTATAATTGTGTTTTTCAAATATGTAGATAAAATTTAAAATTTTATTGTATGTACAAAAACTTTATTATAAAAGATAAAATTTATTTTAATAATCTTTACCTTTTGAAATAATTTAAATTAACCTTTAACTATTGCACATAAAAAAACACATCTATCTTAATAGTTGGAGCAAACTAAAAGGATATATCATATGCCACGCATCATAGGTACACTCAACAGAATGATTCCTCAAGAATGAGTACAAATGAAATATGAGAAGTGAATCACATTAAGAACAAAAATGACTAGAAGGGTGTGGACAATACATACAATCATATAGCCCTCAAAGCATTCAATGGGAGATTTCAAATTTAGATTTTATAAATGATCAAAATTCATGCAAAATTTACCGAAAAAAAAACGTGAAAATGAAAGAAGTTTCACACATAATAAGATCATGGCTATAAAATTATGAATATAGAATGTGTAAGTTGTAACCGTCTTTGGAACACAAGATAAGTCGATTTTACAAGAGCATTCTTATGAGTTGTTAATTTATATATATTTTTATAGGTTTCACTATTACAACCATTTTTTTTAGTTTATATAATTTTAAGCAATTCATCTTTTTAATAGAGCAACTTAGCAAAATTCATATTTATTATTTTTTAATTTTATTTTATGTTAAAATGTTTAAAAAGGTTGTTTATTTAAGTAAGTGTTAATTAAAAATTGTTTCATATCAACCTCCTCTAAATGATAAAATAAATTGAACATCAATTAAAAATTTATCTAACCATATCAACAAAACAAGAATAATGTTTATATTATTGTATAATTTTCTATCTTATTTTTATTTTATTTTTCTTTCTTTTTCTTTATATCACCTTCTGATTATATACATCTAGTAAATATTATCTTAATATTTTATATTATCTATTATTATATTGTATCATATTATATTATGTATTTTATTTTATTTTATTTTCTCTTCTCACTTTCTTTCTACGGCTATATACATCTGATGAATATATGAATAATATTTTTTTATCTTACGATTTATTTATTTCTAAACTTTTATATATAAAAAAAAACCCCTCAATCATTAACGTTTCAAAAAATGTTAATATCCAATCTAAAACACTCAGTAAACTCCAAAAATAAAGTAACTTCATCCAAAAAAAAACTATTTCAATCAAGTAAATATTTAAATTAATCAAATATAAACTAACATATCTAGCTTAAAATATTAATAAAATTTTTTCTAAACACACTCAAAATTATGCTGAATTTGCTGTTCCAAATTAAGCAAAGTCTCCTGTAGAATGGTTCTACAAAATTGTGTTAAATTTTTTTTATCAGCAAAATTAATTTATTACTTTAGAGTACTAGGATACTCTAACCCTTCTAACATCATGGGCTTACATAAGACACCCTTGTGGACAGGTGTCATCGATCTACATATTTGTACTGAGTTTGTGTGTTTGCCCGATGCTTGAACCACAGCCACGAGGACATTTTGACTTTCTCTAAAATTGTTTCTATTTCTCATCATTTTTGAATATGTGGGAGTTTCTTTCCATCCATACAAAATTGTGTTAATTGATTCAAATAGAATTCAAAGATAAGAATGACATGAATAATGGAATCTTCATCAAATCAGGTTGACCTGACAAACTCAATAGTCTCACTATAAAAAAATTCCTTTTAATCATAATTTTAAAAAATAAATAGTGATAATATTAATATTATGAATTTTTTTTTATAAATCTATATTTTTCAAAAATGATATGTAAAAAAATATTTTGTGAACACTTAAATAATATAACTATCATAATTAAATATAAATTTTTATTAATTTAATATATTATTTTATCAATTTATATAACTGGAAAAAATAAGAGTCAGAGGATTTTTTTTGTCCAAACCAAATAAACTAAATTAGTTATTTTTTATTTCAATCTCTAATTAGTCAATCAACACTTTCTATAAAAGATAATAGAAAATGGCACGTGTGACATTTTCATGCACTTCATTCCCTTTCAAAACTTTTTTTTTCCTTACAACTTAAATTATGTATTTATTTTATCAAATTTTCAGTAAAATGAATTCTTTAAATTATTTGTAATGGCGTCACTTTAATTGGGTATCTTTTATTCTGCATTCTATTTTTGAAAGTTTAATGTATACTCTCACTAATTTAATATTTGAAATTCTAATAATTTTATCGAGATAACGGAAACAGATTCTTTCCTGTTTAAATTCTTTTCAGTATTCAGATTAATAAATTATAATGATTAAATGAAAATTTTATGATGAATATTATTTAGATTTTTTATTATTAAAAATTTTAATTTAAAATTTAAACTATTTAATATCAATCCAATAAAGAAAATTTAACAGGAAAGGATCCCATCCCAAACCCTATAGCACGTCGGCGACGTTCCAAAAAACCGATTCAAAATGCGACATAACGTCAAATGTTATCAGTCACCATTTCCTTTTCATTTTGTCTTAATATTTCAACATTTTTCGTCCAAGCATTCTTCGAATTTCATTCCAATAATTGTGGACCTCAGATCATTTTCATAGAGACGAATGTTCTTCAAACTTTATGTTAAATTTAGTAATTTAGTTAGATTTTCATATTGTGGTTTAACCATGTTGGCTGATTTGAGATTTTATAAATATTTTATTTTTCAAGATTTACTGAGACTTTAGTGTGCATTTAATTTCAATTTTTTTATGCATGTGAGGTTTTTTTTTATTGTGTTTATGCATGTTGGCTGATTTGGGATTTTAGAAATCTTTTTCCTTTTCAGGATTTATTAAGACTTTATCAGACACTTCGTAATTTTATAATTCAATCTATTGATGCATGTAAGGGTTTTTTGTTGGGTTTATGCATGTTGGGATTTTTGCAAAACAAATTATTGATGCATGTGGATGATTTGGGAGTTTTGCAAAGATGATGATGTTGGTTTTGCTTCTAAATGCGAATAATGGTAAGAATATTCTGAATGGTTTTGTTGTATATCTGATTTGTTTTGGTATGTATTTGATTCACACTTGTCTTTTTCTTACTTGATCCCTAATATCTCTTTCTTTTTTTTTTTTTGAGTAAGTGATCGAAAAAGTTTTGGAAATTCTGAGTTGTTGCGAATTAATTCAATGAAGCTAACTATATACTCATTTTTTGAAAATATAAAAGTTTTCACCGCATGCAATGTTTTCATTCACTTCGATGACAAGAAAAATTAATTATAATCTTAATGTTGGAACTGCTCCTCCCGTTTTTTTTTCCTTCGATGACAAGAAAAATCAATTATAATTACAGATCTGAACATGATGTCAATTCTTTGGATGTTGAAATTGTGTTCTGAAATTTACGTATTTCAGACTTTAAGTTACATGTTGATTGAATTCCACACTCTTTAAATCTTCAAATACTTAATTGTTAGGTTGGTAGATAAATTAGAAAAGAAAATGATTCCGTACGTATAAAATTAAATCGATCCAATTTCATGTGCACACGATTATTTGAAATACACAAGTTTAAAATTAATTATTATTATTTGATTTTGAAATTAATTTTGAATTAATCATTATTTAATTACTTCAAACGTTTAAAAAAATATTTAATTAATTCAATTTTTATAAATTAAGACATTCAAACGTTTATATATATATATATATATATGAAAACAAATTTTTTTTTTATTTTTTTACCTTAAATTTACATATTTTTCATTTTGCTAATTCTATTTTTTATTCAACCAAATGAAAGTATTGTGACTTTGGAAAATTATACTATAGACAAACAAATTTTTTAAAGGCAGTACTATAGTTATTTATTATAATACATTATATTTTTGTTAAAATTCTGTTTGAGATAATTTTTAATTTTAATTTTAATTTTTAATTTTTAAAAATTGTTATAAAATCAAATTAAGCGATTCTACTTTATTATAAATTTATAAAAAATATATAAATAAGAATAGTAATTTAAAAATTAAAATATATTAAAATAATATAAAATTTAAAAATAATAAAATTAAATATTATTGTTATTATTATTATTATTATTATTATGGTAGTGGTAATAATAATTATCATAATAATAGTAATAGTAATAGTAGTATAAATAAAAATAATATTTATAAAATAATGGTAGATGGTTATAATATAAAAAATTTTATATAATTATAAAATTATATTTTATATATTATTTTATTATCAATATTTAAAATAAATAATTTTATATATTTTATTATTATAATATTTTTATATTATTTAATATTTATTTTATATAAAAATAATATATGTTATAAGGTTATAAATTAAATATAATTTATATATCACATAATATTATTTATTTTTTAATATATAAAAAAGGTAAATAAAAAATTAAAAATATTTTTTAAAATAATAAAAAATAAAATAATAAAATAATATTATTTTAATATAATAATAATTATATTGATTAATGGTTAGGATGGTAATGGTAGTTATAATATAAAAAATATTATATAATAGTATAATTTTCTATTTTATATTTTATTTGATAATTAATATATAAGATAAATAATTTTATATATTATTATTATTATAATTTTTATATTATTTAGTATTTATATTATATAAAATAATATATACTATATTATAAAAATTTATATAATATAGAATTATATTATTATATTATCAATTAAATATAATTTTTATAATTAAACAGTATCATTAATTTATAAATTTATAAAAAATAGATAAATAAATAATAAATAATTAAATTTTTTAAAATAGTAAAAATAAAAATTTTATTTTATATATTATTTGATTATCAATAATTAAGATAAATAATTTTATATATTATTATAATATTTTTATATTATTTAATATTTATTTTAAATAAAAATAATATATTATAATATTATATTATAAATAATTATATAATATAAAATTATATTATAATGTTATGAATATAATATAATTTATATATTAAATAATATTATTTTTTTAATATATAAAAATTAGATAAATAAAAAATTAAATTATTTGGAAATAATAAAAATAAAAAAATTTTATTCTTTTATTATTATTATTATTATTATTATTATTATAATCGTAGTAATAAATATGGAAATCATGATAATTATGATAGTGATAATAATAATGATTGTAATAAGGTGTTGATGGTTATGGTTCTCATGGTCGTGTGGGTAATGATTTCACAGTGATCATGGTAGTGATGATGATGGAGTTTGGTAGATTTAAGAATAAAAATATTTCAAAATGAAAAACATCATTCAATAAATCTCTTTGTTTGATTTTTAGATTTGAGTCAAAACTATTTTTAAAATGCAATAAAAACCATTTCAAAACCATTTTTTCCAAATAGGTTTTGTTTTCAAAATTAATTTAAAAACCAAAAATTGAAAACTCGCAACCATCCCAAACGGAACCCAAGTCTTCCATATATGCAATGGATCGTTTTGTTCAAAACATGTTTATTAATGTTAAACTTAAAACTTATAAGGAAGAGCAAAACTGAAGGTAGAACTTATAATCTTTCTACTCCTTTAGAAGTAGCTACATTAGTAGTTGGATTTATTGGTGAATGTTGTTGATAAGTATTATATTAAAAACAAGATCTAGGCTTCTTCAATGAATTGATCCTTTTCATCCAAAATATCTTGGCTTTCAATATCCATTACTTTATCCGTATGGTGAAAATGGTAATAGACATGATATCTTAGTTGTAAATTTAATAGGTAGAAAGACAAGCCTTGAAATTAAGATCAAACTATTATAAATAAGGATTATAACTATCTAAGTTTTGTTTTATAATAATTACATGCAATCCTGATTGGCCATAATTTCATTTATTAGTGTTGAAATTTCATAAGAGAAGGAGTAGAAGTATTTTGCTATCATTTAAAAATACATGATTCATGGTCCTTATGGACATTATAATAAAAGTTTCCCATGTATATATAGCAAATGGTAAATGTTTTAAAAAATTTTCAAAATATTTTAAGCAACGAACAAAATTATTGTTGATGAAGGTTTTCCTAAATATATAAGAAAAGATGACGGTAACACACTAATGAAAGGAGACTGTGTTGTAGATAACATTTATACAATGTCTTGTTATCCAACTTTTCTTCTAAAATATGGATGTTATATCAATGTTGAGTATGCCTACCAAACAGCCTCTATTAAATATTTGTTCAAATATGTTCCTAAAGGTAAATGATAGGGTAACTGCAACATATTTTGTAACGACATAATTGATGAAATCAAAATTGCAATGATTATAGATACAATGTGAAGCATCTTAGTGCCTTTCTAGATTTGGCATTTACGGCAAAGATCCACCTATTATTAGGCTTGTTTCCACTTGCCTTATGAGCAATCAATTTTCATACAAATCGTAATGACATTGAATTTGTTTTAGATAAAGCTTACATACAAGGATCAATGTTCTTTGGTTGGATGGAAGCTAACAAACCATTTGTAGATGTTATGAAGCTAACAAATCATTTGTAGATGTTAGGAAGCTAACATACAATGAGTTTCCCACTAGATTTGTTTAAAAAGAGTCTTCTTCCATATGGATTCCAAGAAAGCAAGGCTTTGCAGTTGGATGTATACCATCTCATGTCCCAATTGGAAATGGAGAGCAATATTATCTGCGGCCTCTACTCAATATACAAAAAGGATGCATTAACTTTAAGGATATTTGAACTATTGACGATATCACATACCCTTCAATTTAAAATGCATGTTATGCACTTTGGTTTATTAGATGATGATAAAGAGTGTTGAAAATAGAGAAGTTGAAAACGTCATTGTTAAAAAATAGATAAGTTGAAAAAAAAAATTGATTCAAAGAATAAGAAAGTGAAGAATAGGTTAAAGTTGGACTCTATTATTAATTGTTGGAACATCATAATTTAAATAAAGGAAAATATAGTCTTTTCTATTTAAGTGTCACTTTCAAAGTGGATAAAATTGAATGAAAAAAAAACTACCAAATCACTAACAACTAACTTTAAGCAACTAAGTTTGATTGCAAAAATAGAAAAAAAAAAAGGATGAATAGAAAATTGGAACTGAAATGTCAGCTTGTCTAACATTCCTCCTTGGCATTTTAATGACAAACACGAAGTTTTTATCTCAGATCTTCAAATCTTCTCTTTAGTATTAACTTGGTAAAAATGTCAGATAGTTGGTTTTCAAATGAATAATGAACAAACAACACCTTATTAGATTGTTGAACTTCTCTAATAAAATAAAACTTGATCTTGATGTTTTTGGTTTGCCCATGAAACATTATATTTCTTGAGATTGAAACAGCTGAAGTGTTATCACACATTATCTTGTTAGCTTTTGTTTGTTCATGCCCCCAAGTCCTTTAGTATCTTCCTTAACCATATAACATGATTCACAGTAGAGGTAGCAGCGATATACTCAACTTCTGTTCATTGAGTTGTAAGGTCCTGTCTCATAAAGCTTCAACAAAAAAATAAGTTTTCAAAAATGCTTTTGGAATCACCAATGCAGCCTCCCCAATCATTATCAGAGTAGATTATTAGCTTCATATTTTATTTTATTTTTTGCAGATTTTGAAAAGAAAATCCCAAGTATATTAAGTCCTTTAATATATCTTTACACTCTTTTACCAACCGCAAAATGTGTTTCTCTATGTAAATGCATAAACCTAGAGAAAAAACTTACAACAAATAAAATGTTAGGCCTACTTGCAGTGAGGTATAAGAGACTTTCATATATTTTTTCAGAATTCTAATCTTTGTCAAGTTTCAAACCTATGGTAATTAGAGTGCTTACAGATTTGCAATCTTGCATTTTGAGCCTATCTAAAATATCAAAAATTTATTTCTTTGACATTATAAATATGTCATCATTGGACTACATTACTTCCATGCCAAGAAAGTTTTTCATGACTTCAAGATCAATCATTTCAAAGATTTTCTCCATTTCATCCTTAAACTTTTGGATTAGTTCAATTTTACTTCATGTCACAAGGATGTCGTCTACATAAATTGAAACAATTAAAGACTCATCACTAGTAACTTTCACATACAAAGTGACTTCACTTTGGCTTTGGTCCAAACCAAGTTGGATGAAATGATTGTCCATTCTTTCATACCATACTCTCGAGGCTTGTTTTAGTCCATACAGGGCCTTCTTTAAAAGATAGACTTGATCTTCTATATCAAAAGTTAAGAAACCATCTAGCTACTCTACATATATCTTTTCAGCAAGCAACCCATTCAGGAAGGCTAATTTGACATCAAGTTGATGAATCTACCATGAATTATGAGCTATAAAGGAAAAAAGAAGTTTCATACCTTATTACTAGCAAAAATGTTTTTTAGTAGTCAACACCATATTGTTATGCATAACTTTTCACCACCAGTCTAGCTTTGTGTTTGAAAATTGACCTATTAGGGTTGTTTTTTTTTTAAATCCATTTTACACCTATTACTTTGCGATTCGTAGGTCTATTAACAAGCTGCTAAGTTCCATTTTTATTGATCATGTCTAATTCATCTTGCATAGTTCTTCTCCAAGCTTGAGAGTCTTGTGCTTCAGCATAGCATGTTGGTTTGTAGTTGACCAAGCTACACCTCTGATAAACATTTTTCAAAGTTTTGGTGCCCCTCAAGTTGCAGGTTGAGGTTGTTTATTTGAAAACAATTCAGAATAATCATTCCTTTTATTTTTCCAATCCCAAACAACTTCATCATCAAATTTTACTTCTCTGCTCAAAATTATTTTTCTTGTTTTCAAACAGAAAATTATGCAATCCTTGGTTGATGAATTGTAGCACATGAAAATGCCAACTCAATTCTTTTAGGTTCTGATATTTGGTAATAACATATACACCCAAAGATTCTGAGATGATGCACTGAAGGTTTGCTATCACACCAAGCTTCATATAAAGTCTTATCTTGTAAGGCCTTTGTGGGAAGTCTATTCAGCAAATAAATAGAGGTATTGTTTGTCTCTACCTAAAATAGATTTGGCATTTGTCTTTCAATCGATAGACACCTAGTCATTTCCATTATTATCCAATTCTTCCTTTCAGATATGTCATTTTGTTGTGGTGTGTATGGTAAAATCAATTGATGTTTAATGCTTGCATTATTACAAAATTCTACAAAGTGAGTAGAGGTATATTCTCCATCATTATTAAACCTTAAAGCTTTAATTTTCAAATCGCATTGATTTTCCACTAAAGCTTTAAATTATTTAAAAATATTAAAGACTTCGCCCTTGAGTTTAATGAAATAAATCCAACATATTTTGGTCTAATCATCAATAAGGAAGAGAAAATATTTGTTACCACTTATGGATTCAGTTTTCATTAGGCAATATACGTTGGTGTGGATAAATTAAAGTTTCTACTTAGCTTTCAATGCTTGATTTCCTTAAAATGGTAGTTTTGGTTCCCATAAACTTGAGCATCATATGATGTTTCAAGCATATTTACTACCAATTCCTTTTTATTCATTTTTGTAATGCTTCTGTGATTGAGATGACTGAGCCTTTTGTGTCATAGATTTGTAACCATCTATGAAGCACTGATATAGGCCTGTTCAACTACTTTCTCCAAATCTACTGTAAAAATTTTTTTGTTCATCTTGATGCACAATAATTCTACACAAAATGGATTAAAAATAGTGCACTTGCGATCCTTAAAGTGCATTGAGTAATTACTTTTGAGCATCTGTCCAACACTCAACAGATTTTGGCTAATATTAGGTATGTATAAAACATCGGGAATAGTTTTGATGCCTGAGATTGTTGAAATAGCCACTGATCCTCTACCTTTGACTTCAAAAAACTCTCTATTTCTCGCCTTTACTTTAAACTTGTAAGTATCATCAAGGAACCTGAGCATATCAGCATCATTACATAGTTGATATGTACAACCGCTATCAAGAAGTCAAACATCAGACAAGTCATTTGTTGAAAAGTACGAAACTGCGAAGAGTTGCTCCCTTTATGCATTAGTCACTTTTGCCAGCTGTGCTTTTAAAAGTTTTGAGAATTTGTTCTTAGATTTACTCACCTTGGTTACATGTCCCAATTGTTTTCATTTTCTACATACAACATCATGCCTCCACCAATAGTACTTCTCCATATGCGTTGTCTTTTTACAGTGCTTGCAGGAAGGAAACGGCCTCTGTTTTGAATCATTACTATTTCCATTATTATGCTTACCACTATTCTTTTGGTTAAGCTACTATTTTTCTTTACCAAAATGCTGCTTTTGAATAGGAAAGGCTCCTTAAGTGAACCTGTCCCTTATCAAGGTCCTTCTTTACTTTTGTGCTTGTAGAGCGCTCATTAGTTCATCTAATGAGATTTCACTTAGGTTCTTGGATTCTTTAAGAGAGAAGATTTTGGATTCAAACCTCTCACGAGAAGTTACTAGAACTTTCTCCACAATTCCTTTATTTGCAAAGTCTTCACCAAGTAGTCTAACATTATTAATAATTAAAAATATTTAATCAACATGCTTACCAATCATTTCATCCACATGCATATGCAGAGATTCAAATTTACATTTTAGGTTCAACACTTGCATTCGATGTGTTCTATTATTGCCTTCGTATTCTTCTTTCAATCTGTCCCAAGTCTCCTTTATTGTTTTAGAGGCCATGATCTGGTAAAACACACAATCTGTCACAGAATTTTTTATAAGGAATTTAGCCTTGAATTTCTTTGTTTTTTCTTCATTGTAGGATTTTATCTGAGCTAAGGTAGGATTTGTTGATAGGAAAGGTAATGAGTTATCTTCAAGCACTATTTCCCAAAGGTCATAGGATTTTAGAAAATCTTTCATCTTCATTGATCAAATATGATAATTTTCACCTGTGAAGATAAATGGTAGGTTTAAAGGAAGGTTGTTGGAATTCATTGATTCATGGGTTAAAAAAAAAGAAAATTTTGATCCTATAAGGACAAGCATGCTCTGATACCACTGTAAAAAATAAAGAGGTTGAAAATGTCACTATTAAAAAATAGAAAAATTAAAAATAAAAACTGACTCAAGCGATAAAAAAATGAAAAATAAATTAAATTACATTTTTTTATTAATCATTAGAACATCAAAATTTAAATAGAAAAAAATAGATTTTTCTTATTTAAATACCACTCTCAAAGTTAATAAAATTGAATAAAAAAAATTATAACTAAATTACTAAAACAATAATTTTAAACAATCAAATTTGATTAAAAAAATAAAATATATATATATAAATAAATAAAAAATTAAAATTAAAATGTTAGCTCGTCTAACAAAAAATTTCATCAAGGCATTAAAGGAGGTGACAACTTGGGACCTATATCTTACATAATTTGGAGATTATTTGTAGTTTTACTTATTTTAAATAACATGGCCCCACCTAAATTCGTTTAGCAAATTAAATTATTGGAAAGAACTCTCTGATGATATCATTTAGCAAAGAAGATTACTGGATTGCCAAGGTTAGTCTTTATTACATATTTTGTTATACTCGTTGATTGACAATTTTTTTCATAACTACTGATTTAAATTTTTTTTAACATAGATGTGTATTTCAATGAAGAACAATTGAAGGAACATTTTGTCTTGCTGAAATAGAAGATACGTTGCAAAAATGGAAGAAGCTTTAAAGATTTTTCTTCAATGCCATTTCATGCTATTGATCTGTTAGTAGCTAAGGAGTTAAATTTTGATATTTTGATGGTAAAAAATTATCAAAACTTTTGTCAAATTGTCTTATTCTTACAATGATGAGAACAGGCATGTTTTCTTATGTGATTACAAAACTTGTTTACGAAAACAGGTGGATTTTACTTTCTTTATGGATATGGTAGTGCAGGATTCTGCATGTAATTATATTGAATTCTGCATGCAACATAAACAAGGATCTCCTCATGATAAATTATTCGAAAAGACAATTGATTATTTGGGATGAAGTAAATATTGTTTCGAAGGATTGGATAAATGCTTGAAAGATGTGTTAAGATATGCAAATTATTTTAATCCAGAATTGCCATTTGGTGATAAGGTGGTTGCTCTGGATGGTGATTTTAGGCAAATATTACCCGTAATTCCTAAATGAATAAGACAACAAACATGAAACATTTAACTCTTCCTATCTTTGGTCTTTTTGTAAAGTGCTTCCACTTACAAGGAACATAAGGCTTATTGCATCATCAAATGCAACTGGTTATGATGAATTAAACCACTTTAGCTAATGGCTTCTAAAAATTGGTGAGGGTCTAGCTGGAGATTGTCAAGATGGTGAAGTTGAAATTCCAGAAGATCTTTTTGATATAGTACTCAGAAACTTCAATTTGTGTACCCTGACATTGAAAAATTTGAATAATCAAGTTTACTTTAAAGAAAGATCAATTCTGCAGGCTCCTACATTAGATATTATTTCTGGATTAAACAACTACATTTTGGGTTTAATTCCTGCTGAAGAAAGGATATTTGGGTTTGGAATCTATTTGTAAGGATGAAGCCAAAGACTTTCACTCCATAAATTTTAAATGGAATCTTTCCTCCACAAAAGCTGAATTTAAAAGTTGGAGTTCAAGATATCTTGTTAAGAAATATAGACCAACACAATGGTCTATGTAATGGGACCAGATTACAGTTAGAAGGTTGAGAAATCATGTAACAATGTCAATTATTAACAGGAAGCCATGTTGGAGACATTATTCTTATTCCAAAAATGAATGTGATCTTATCTTCTAATATTTTACCAATTACCTACTGAATTCCAAAAAGACAATATCTTTTGATTGTTTCATTTGCAATGAAAATTAACAAGTCTCAAGAACAAACATTAACTTCTATTACAAAATATCTTTTACGTCCTGTTTTCGCACATGATCAATTATATGTTGCCTGTCAAGAATGATATCAAAGAGAGGATTACAGATTTTGTTGAGAGACTCGTGAAGATATATTTGTCAACTGAACAATTAATGTTGTTTACTAAGCTAATTTAAATCAATCATTTATACATAATTTTTTGATAACAAGTTACCGTCAGCCTTAGTTTAGATTTTTTTAAAGAAATTATTTATCATTTATATTCTTCTATCCATCCTTTAAACTATTTTATTTAAAATGTTGATATATTTATGCGAGTAATATTAGATTATTACATTTTCTAATAGGTAAGCCATACTATATCTTATTATTTACTATATTTGTGTAAAAACCTGTGCATCACACAAGTTCCTAAACAAGTTATAAGAAAAATAGTAGCAACATTTTTTTTAAAACACTCTTCAATACAATTTTTGTAATTGGTTAGTTTCTTAAAAATTTAAAAATATTTATTATTACTTTTAGAAAATTATTAACTTTTTAAAAAACTGATTAATTATTAAGAATGTGTTAAAAAAATATGCTTAAAAAATATTACTAACATTCTTCTAATTACAAACAAGTGCAAGACTTGCAAGACTTGAACATGTATCATCTTATATAAAACATTTGCACACTAAAAAGTACATTAAATATCATGTGTACAAACTTTGCACACCAACATTACTGGACTTCGATTATGGACAAGAATAAAAGAAAAAAAGAGGTATTAAATAGGTATACTGTAGAAAGTTACACATTTACCATAGAAATCACAACAATGATTGCGACAACAAAAATTGTGAGATTAATTATGTGAACACTGCTACCAACTACCAAATGCTATATCCTAAAAGCTACATTTTACAAGTAATTACAACAAAACATGGTAAGCAAAAATTTAGTCCAGGTTAATTCTAGCTGGAAGGCATACTCCAAGAGCTTGCTCTTCCACAAAAATGGATTCACAGTTAACTAGTTTCACGACATATTGAGCAGCAGGGTGGTATTTCTGCTGAGCTTCGGTGAAGCCTTTGCCAAGAACACGTTCAACCCAATCCTCCACTGCATTTTTCTTGTCTGATAACCATGCAGCTGCAAGTATCTGTGCTATTACCTCATAATCAATTTCCAACACAACCTCTGAACCGAATGTCCTTTGAAATTGTATGCTAATGCTCTTTAGTACTTGCTCAGCAAGCATATCAAAATTGAATGGCTTAAAAATCACTTTTTCATCAAGTTGATCACAGAAATCATTTAACCAGGCTTCTTCGTTTTCCATTACGCATTTACTTTCATGGTCATTGAGGCCCTCTCCACCCTCCTCTACCGGTATATTTAGATCCAGATAGGATCTTGATGCCTCACTGACCTGTTTCTGCACCTTGCATGTTGCTCCCTCCTTGGAATCACTACTATCAGCCTGCTTTCTTTTATTCAGAAATGTCGGTTTTGAAATTCCTTTTCTTGGAACAACCTTCACATTTGTGCTACCCATTCTTTTGGAGTCCTCAGATGCATGTCCAAGTAATAATTGCATTTGACATCTTTTAGCTTCAAGGATTCTTTCCTCAGAAAACATCTTACACTCCTCCGAAACAAAAGACCCATTACCTTTACAGATAGTTGAGGTTACAAGAAGGATTGCGCTATTGATGCTAATTGTCCTTCCATGTGAGTCAGGAAATTTACCAGTTCTTACTGCCTGCAACAAACTAGTCTGCACCAGAAAATCAGCTTTATCTACATTTTCAAGAACGACAACGGAATAGGGTTTTTTACTCAACTCTCCAGCAATGTAGTCCACAACTGTCTTCCTCCTGAGCACATCATAACAATATGAATTTTGGCATTCAAAAATCGAGTTCGATGGGTAAAAGCTGTCCAGGAAGCCCAGATCCACAGAGATTAGGCTTTCAGAGTTTCCAAATATAGTCTCCGAAAGAACTGAAGCAATTTTCTTTTTTCCAAGTCTATCTGGTCCAAGGAAAGCAAGCCATATGTCTGCCCTATCATGTGAGCTTCTTCGCTTTCCTGCACCAGATTTACAAAGAGACAAAGTTTGACAGATAGCACGTATGGCTTGATCCTGCCAGCCAACCTTTTCAGCAAGAAGTTTATAAAGAGACTTAAAATCTACTGAATCAAAATTTCCTTCGAAAGTTGCACCAGGGCAGGGAGATCTAGCAATTTGGTGTGAAGTATTTTCATAGCTAGCATTACAATCAGTTGAAACAGAATCTGACAAGCGCTGAAGAAGCTTTCTTTGATCTAGTAGTTTTGGGGTACCAGGTTCCTGAGCAGTTGATGTATATAATGTCCCCAGTCCTAAATCTGTGGTCACAGGAGTAGGGGATGAAGATGATCTGTGGTCAAGCACACTCTTATTGGCCTTGTTAGCCATAGGGGAAGGGGCAACCCAAGGGGCCTTAACATCAATTGGTAGAGTCTCTGAAACTTTTGGTACATGATCAGTTCCAGTATTAACACTGACTGTATCAGAAGGTAATGGGACAGATAATAACTGTTTCGATGGAAAAATACTATGCAACTCCTTAGGCAAGTAGGAAATTTGACTAGAATATTGGTGTGATGGATCTTTGCTGCTGCTTTCCCTAAAACCTGGTCCAAACCGCAAAATCTCAAGTGTGGGAGCTTGAGACCTTGGTTGAGAAATATCAAATTCAGGTACTGATCTGGTGTGACAAAGCCGCTGACAAATATTGCTCCATTTCTTTTGGAATCCCAAGATCCTTTCGTTCAAACTAGTGTTTTCTTCATTAGTCTGCACTGGATGACGGATCTCTTATACATCCATAAATTGAAGCAATGAAATATTGCAAGTGATGCAAACCATGATTATCGACATAAAGTGGATTCAAGAATTTTAATCTAGGAAATATGAACTCAAGAAAAGAAAACTTCAGCGCCTTATGAGAAAATATAACTAGTATAATTCACAACATCATTTTATTGATAAAATACTAGAACAACTTTTGCAGATGTTCTGAGTTATCATATAAAGAATAAGTATAATTTTCTTACGCAATGAAGTCCTTTCAAGTTTCAACCATTTGCAGATGTAAATGATAAAGACCAAAGATGAACAGGAAAATATACATGTGGATATAGAATGTTTTATTGTCTTAACAAAAGCTTTCAGAAAATAATCCGATCAGTTCATTAAATCCATCCTTTCAAGGAACATTTTTAATATAATTTTCAATATGATAATCAAAAGCCTTACGCTCAATAAAAGAAAGTTTAGAGAGCGAACAAAAAAACAACAGAGAAATATCATTTTTTATTTGGTTTGCGACCTATAAATCACAACATTATCACCCTTTATAATGGAAATCGTATTCTTTCTACCAGCATTGGCAAGTTAACATCACACAGGGTACCTCTGAATTATTATTTGTGGATCAGCAGAGCAATTGCCCCCACCATATTGCATGTATGTGAGTATGCATGTGAAAGTCTCAGTATGCATTGGACAAGCAAATGCTATAATTAGCAATTATAACAAACCTTTGCCACATCCAACCCTCTATGTGTGTTCACATTAACAACCTTTTGTAACCAAGGTGAGCTTGTTGAGAAACTAGATGCCAGAGTAGCAGGACCTACCTTCAGAATATCAGCAACTTCTTGTTCATATTTTTCATTGCATTTGTCACAACGGGTGAGAGATGCATTTGTACAGCTTACAGGATTTTTTATTTCAGAAGGTGTAGGGAAGAACCCACCGAATGGAACAAAGGACCCCATCAAGCTGTAAGTTTATCATGAGCAGGGAACTGTGAGATCCAATGGGCACAAAACAGTCAGAAGCTAAAGTATGCACAATGAAAGAGACTTCAAGGCATCATTGATCTACATAAGTTAAAATAGTATATCCAATATATAGTTCCTAACAAGAGTATCAAAATTGATGGGCTCACAATGGCGGTCGGACAAATATATAAGTTTCTAACTATCTGTTTCAATCTAACAATACTAAATAAGAAAAGGTATCAACAATAACTATGGAATGAGAATAACATTGATAACCCCAGAGACAATGGGCCCTGCGGTGTAGAAATAGAATCATACCAGTCACAAAAATACTGCTCGTGGAGGCTCATTCATTTTGCCCAACACAAGCAGAACAAGAACTACATGGTCTTGGCAAGTACATTTCTCAGGCTTGGTAATACATCTGACAAGGTTGTATAAATACGACGATATAGATCATGGTGATGAAAACTAAATAGCACATTACAAGAAGAGTACACTGCAGCAAATTGCATGTGACTATTTCTTATTTTCCTACTAAAAAATTGAATCATGAGCTTCATTTGGCTATCTTCTAAATTTAGAAAGAAAAAAAAAGTAATCAAAATAGAGGTCTGAGATTTAGTGAGATAGACTAGAGCTAAACGTAACACATTCAAAAAATTTCCACTCCAACCAAACAGCCCATCTAAAAGTACCAGAGAAAAGAAGAACAAGAAATATAGAAGAAAGCTCAGCAACCAAAAAAATGCAAAATCCTACAAATTCGCTTCACAAAACACAGTCACAATCAAATTAACCTTCGTTTATTTACCTAAAGCCTTAGTTCCATCCTAGGGAACCCATGTTACAATTACAACCGTGCATTGCCTTTTATATGACTGAATATTTATATAATATCCATGAACCAATGTGCAAGACCCTGAACAGTACAACAAAACAAAAAACAATAGAAGTAACAAGATACCAAAAAAAATAGGAGAACCAACCTGGATTTAGGATAGAGTCCTTCCATTGAAGGAGTGGCAGATGTCACAGTCAGCAAATGAAGATCCCAATCATTTTCCACATTGGGAAACAAAGCCAAGAACTTAGAATAAGCATGGGAGGTCTCAGCAACTCCCACCAACCAAACCTTCCCACCATGGATCTCCAACAACTTCGTCAACCTCGAAACAACAAACCCAACAGCATCAGCATTCACACCCTCCCCAACAAAAAACTCTACCTCCCCGAAGCTAACAACAACCCCAGAACCCGAGCATTGCTCAACGTCACGCCCCAACTCCTGAAACCTCACACCCATCTTTTCTTCCCCGCTCCCACCCTGCCTCATAAACCCAACAATCTCCTTCTCCAAGTTAACAACTCTCAACCCCGAAATCTCAGAAGAAAACAAAGAACCCCCTCGTCCCTTCTGCACCAACTCAACGAAACTCCTGAGAGCACTTTTCGCGTAAACGCCCATCAGCAAGGGGTTACGCTTATTCTTTCTCGCGATAACCTCCACGATCCTTCGGGAATTTTCGTCCGGTCGAACCTGTTCGATGTTGCAGAGGAAAACCGGAGGGGGCCGGATTCGTGAGGGGAAAAACGGTTGAACCGGAGGTAAAGGCGGTTGAATCATCGCAAGCTTGACGTCACAGCTTCGAAATCCCGCTTCCGCGAAGACACGGCTCACGATCGGGTCATCGAGAATGGACAAAACGAAGTGTTTCAGCTCAACTTTCAAAAACGACGTCGTTCCCTGGGGGTTTTGGTGGAACACGTGGAAGCTTTCCGGGTGGCGGCGCTGGTTGGCCTGAGAGCGCTTGATGGCGGCCATGAGCGAATTCGACACTGGCGGCTCCTCCTCAGCGGCGCTCTTCGACGACGGAAGCCGGTCGAGGGAGACGCCGACGGAGAGCTCTAGCGCTCGGAACTGGAGCCGCGGGGAGAAGGAGGAGGCGGAGGAGGAGAATCTGCTGGTACCAGCGCCGCCGCGTGCTCGGCCGCACGCCTCACGGAGAGTCGAGGACGGCATCGATAGCAGCGCCGACACGGCATGGAGAGACGTCGTCTGCGCGTGGCTACGACGGCGCGCCACGCTCACTGCATCGTCGAGCGCACGCGCCGCCTCTTCCGTCAAGCATTGCCTCGCTATGCTGACCGGCGTCGGCATCGCCGGCGAGCATATATAATATAATAATATAAAAATATATATATAAATAAATATAAAGAAATGGAGTCTATAATATTAATATTATTATAGGAGAATATAGGGGCACGGGAAATAAATAAAATGTAGCGTTATCTGGGTGCCAGGTTTTTGGGTTTGGATTTTAGTAGTGAGATTATGATGATGATGATGATGATGATGATGATAATAAAAATAAATAAAAAAGTAAGAGGGGTTTGTTTGGGTTTTACTTGTTGAGAGTATGGAATAATTTATTGGAGAAGCAGATGAAGACAAGAGGGTAGAGAGTAGAGAGTAGAGAGGAGCGGAGTGAGTGTTTGTTCTTGGTGGTAGCGGTGGTGACTGTGTCTTTCTGTTTGGATGGTGGTGTTGTGGCAACAGATGATGTTTTGTTTAGTTTATTTTCCTATTTTTTGCTTGTTGTAGAGGGATATTATGGTGGAGTGGATTGTTTTATTTTTGTGTGGGACCCTTTTACTGGCCATTCACTGATCACACAGATGGTGGGCATAGATTCTCTCTTCCTCTCCATGAGTGAAAGGTGTGCACAACTCCCTGTTTCCTATTCCATGGACCATCCCCTCTTTTGGCTGTGCTTCAATTATGATGGGAACAAATCTTAAAACACATTTTTTTAAATAAAAATATTGCTAATATTCTTTATATGATAAGTAAATTATGATTTCATCAATACAAAAGTTATTTTCTCTTTTACTTTTATTCAAATTATAGTTTGAAATTTAAAATTACATTTTATAACAATTCAATTATAATTTTTATGAATGCTTTTATGAATGAAATTCAATTTATATTTCTAACTAAAATTTTGAGGGCAAACGATTGGTACATAAATTATGTTATACTTATAGAGGTTGTGTTGATGCTTAAATTATGTTATTCATTTTAATTTTTTAATTTTTATTATATTTTATATTTACATTTAGCTTAATACAAACAAAATTTTAAAATGCATTTTATAATTTTAAATATCATTCAATGCTAATTTTAAATTTTTATTTTTATTTTAAAATTCAAAATTGGAAAGTTAAATAACATACAAAAGCAATAATAAAATTTTTCAAAACTTAGTTTCTTCTTGTAAAATTAATTATGAAAAACATCAAAAGTTCGGTATAAATTAAAAGAAGAATGTAAACATAGGGCTCATTTATAAATTCATAATATTATAAAATTTATTTATACCATATAATTAATACATAACGTATTTTTATGATTAAAAAGTGTAGCAATTTAAAAAATAATAATTTTTATCCAATAAAAGAAAAATATATATAAGCATAATTAGGTGTAATAAAACTATTTGATATTTTTTATTTTTATCCTAAATGTATATAATAATTTTTTCTGATCTTTTACAGTTATACAAATTAAAAGGCTAAAATAATATAAAAATGAGAAAATATTAAATAAAATCACATTAAAATTAAAATAACATAACATCATATATTATTGTAAGTTATATATATCTTTTCTATTTTGTTATGTTGTCCTCTAAATTAAAAAAATTAATATTAAAACCATAAATATATTAAGTAAAATTCCGTTAAAACTAAAAGGTGTTAACCTAATTTGTTCAAAATATAAGATAGGCATATATCAATGATATTTCTTCCGTTTTTTATATCCGTTATTATTTTATAATTTATATCTTTATTTATTATTTTAAAAATAATATTTTTATAATAATATTAAATAAAAAATTATAACAATTTTAATATAAATAAAAATATGTATAAAATAACATTAAACAAAAGATAAAGGAACGGAAAAAGTAAAATATTTTGGAGTTGCGAGTGCTTGTCTTTCACGGTGGTTGGGCGAGAGCGAGACAGATGCCGTGCCCACTTAAGCAAATGGGGGCAAAAGGAGGTCAATGTCAAACTTTTATGTCTACAGGATCCTTTTGTCCTTTGCTTATTTATTTATTTTTCATCTTTTTATCTTTTGTAATTATTATTATTACTTAAAGATTTAAATTGTAAATATAGTTAGCATAATACTTAATGATTGTTAATGTTTCAATAAACCGAGGAAGTACAATTCGGAAATAACTTATTTATCGAAAGAAAAATTAGGATTAATAAAAGTAAATAATAATTTATTTTAAATAAGCTAAGCTCAATTGGACACACGTTAATAATCTTTCAAAAATATCTAACATAACAAAGAAAGAAAGATATCCATACAAAAATATATATTGAAGATTCGAATTTGATAAGGTGTTGACTGTTGAACTAGAAAGGAGTTACTAAAAGGCTTAGAGGAAAAGTTGGGATAGATTACACTAGGCTCGTGGTTTTTATCTTCTTTTTGTGTGTGTAATTTGCACTTGTATAAAGGAATAGAAGTACGTATCAATTCGAAAAAGAAATGTGTGAGTATCTTTCCAATAAAAGTTCAAATAAAAGAATTCACTTCATAAAATTAAAAGAAATATTGGGTCTCACAAAAGGAATTATCGAATTAATTTTCTACAAAGTAACAAATTATTATTTAAACATGATTACTTTTTATTAAAAATATAAAATACATATTTTAAAATTATAATATAATCTGTTTTTATTGTTATTATTATTACGATTCTTATTATTATAATAATTATCATGATAATAATAATTTTTTTAAAATTTTTTATTCATTTAATATTCTATTATTTTAAGATTATTTAATTTTTATTAATTTTTAATTAATAATTTTTTATTTATTTATATTTTATAAATATATAGTAAATAAATATAAAATAAAATAAGTTAACTTATTTTTACCATCACTTTTTAAAAATAAAAATTAAATTTTAAAAATTCTAAAACGAAAAATTAGAAGTCATCTCGAACATAAATAAAATGATAGATGAGTGTTAATTTCAAGTTTACTCACTCTGTTTGTTCTCGTTAAAAATAATTATACATACACTAATTTATATATGAATAAATAGAAATAAAAAATAATTTTATTTAAATAAAAGGAAAGTAAATAAACGATAAAAGCTTTTTGCATAAATTAAAAAATAAATTAACTTAAAATATACAAATTTTTATATTATTTTAATGTAAAATTATTTAATATATTTTGTATTATAAAAATTAAATTTTTTAATAATTAAAACGGAATAATAATATAAAATATTTTCTTTCATTGACACCTATTAAAAGGATTTTTACAATTTTATCTAATTTTTGATTTTCTTTTCTTTAAATTCTAGTATTTTGATCTTAACTTTTTATTTTATTTTCATCTATTCAAAGGGATGTTAGATCAACTTTTTACATGATTTATATTCTTTTGTTTTTCGATAAAGAAGTGATTGAAGGTAGCTTGGTGAGGTGCGTTGGAAGTAGTCTAACCACAATTAAAAAGAGGGGAAGAAAAATAATAAAGGAAGATAAGTAATATAAGATTTGGTTGATTAGTTCAAGAATCAAGAAAGATATTGGGGAATGGTTAATCGACAAATTAGCTGTCCATGTCATGTCAATGCTGTGTGTGATGGGTATCATTATCATATTTCCCAGTGCGGTATATTTGACCAGAAAATTGTTGCTAAGGGACTTTCGGATTTTTATAATAAAACACTATATTTATGTATGTTCATATATTAATTATTAGTTCACATAAGTAATGTGCAGTTTTTATCACAAACTTTTTTATAATTTTTTTCTATACATTTATGCTTTGTGCGAGAAAATTTAGAGAAGGAAGAATTTATTTTTAGGATTTATATAGATTTTATTTTGTTTGTATTTATTTTATATAAAAAATAAATTAAATTTTGTGAGATTTATTGAAATTATTTTTCTTCTTAAAAAAGAAAATAGAAAAAATTTAAATATTTTTATTTATTTTAAATTATTAAAAAAATTTAAAAATAAATATTATATCAATAAAAATATATAATAACAAGCTTAATTTTTTAAAGTTAAAATTTATTTTTTAAAATTTTACATGAATAAAAAAAATATTATTAATATTATTTTTATTCTTTAAATAATTTTTTTTCTATTTTATTTTTACTTCAATTATTATCTTCCTATTTTTTTTATTTTTTATATCATCTAAACAAAACATTAAACTCTTAATTCCACTGCGTATGGACGTAAAATATGAAAATGATAATATATTGTAGGTTGTATGTTTTTTTATTCATAGTTTTTAATGATGAGAAATGATATTCGTATTATTATATAATATGGTACATTCAGTCATATTTATTTTTACAATAATTTTAACCGTTATAAAAATAAAAATTTAAGTATAATTAAATGCAGTGCATTGCGGTTAAACGTTTAGTTTTTTTTGTGATTTTAGAAACACTAGTTGAACATGTATATTTATGGATATTTAAAAAATTAAAAATTGTAAAAAATACTATATAATAAAATTTAATATTATATTATGTAATATATATTTATACTATATAATACCGTTATAAGTTGGTATATTAAGAATATTTTCTAAAATGATATAAAATAAATTTTATTTATTATAAAATAATAAAAATTATTATATTTAAAAATATATTTTATAAATATAGGAGATACACGTTAGGAAGGTAAAATAACTTACATTTTCACCCATTTTATGAGATGCAGTACCTGTTATAGGTAATACTCACGAATATTTATGATGCAAATATTTTTATATCTCTAAACCTAAAATAATTTTAACACAAATAAAGGCTCTCAAAACAATGCTCTTGGTCTCACAAGTCGAAGGTTAAACAAGGAGACATAAAAAATGCTTTATGGAATCTCTTCACCTTTATATTCTTTGACATTAAAGACAAAGACAAAGGCTTGAAATCAGGCTTGTGGAACTTTGATTACTAGCTAGTGGTTCTGCGTGATCTAAAGAAAGATGAAAACCTTGAAGATAAGGACTTGTCATCACATGTCTTTAAGGTTAGGGTTTAATTACAAGCTGTTGCTTTATATACGAAACAAGATAGTGGCCAGATCAATCGAAAACCTTGTGAGGAGATATGAAGTATGAGATTACAGGATGGATTATCAACTTGGTAAATCCATCAGGGTACATTCATGGGTTAATATAGTTTTTTTTTTAAAAAAAAAAAATAGCTTTGAAACGATGCACCCTCCTAAGTAGGCAAGGAAAAAATGTTGTTTGAGCCTTCTTCAAGTATGAACGGTTGGCAAACTTGTGTTATGCTTGTTTGAAAGTAAGTCACGCCATTAAGAACTATGAAGTGAAGAAAGAATGTTGTGATGAGGAAGACTATAAAATCCTTCTATATGGCCCTTATTAGTCAATCTCCTTCAAAGCCAAACATGGGAATTAGCCGAATGGGGAAGCAGAAAATTATGTTAGCCAAAAAGAAGGTTTAATGTGTAGAGGGTGGTGGAAAGCAAGCAGGCCTAAGAAAGGGCTACCCATGAAATGGCATTGTGCACCCCACTAAACAAAACTCGAACAAGTAAGCATCAAGGGAACTCTTATTAAGTACAATCATTTTTTCCATGGAAGGCTGCAACCAAGACACTGGTCTATAGGATGTGTCATAACCAAACAAAGATGCAAAATATGATCCATTATTAGTCCAAACCTATGAAAGTGAAAAATCCATAAAAAAGAATTAGTGTAAAAAAATCACTAATGAAGGAAATATTAAAAAAACAATCCCAAAAGTTGTCTGAAGTTGTAGAAAAGAAGGGCACAAGTTGGAGTCACATAGTCTGAAAACACATAATCCTTGATGAAAAAAATGCAAAGTAGGTTATGAAGCTTTCAATGATTATGGAAATAAGTAAAAAGCCTACAAATTAAATGCATATTCACAACATCGGTGATCATTTTAACATGTTTGTGGTTGAGTGTGATGGTCTTGGAAGGTAAAAGGCAGGTGGTCTATATTTTTTTGGAGACAATTTTGATATTTTCCTGGTCTTGTCATCCCTTAATCATATTCTACTGAAAGTGGAGTCAATATGCATATGTGGTCTTATGCATTTTTCAGAGGTTTATGGCTTTCTGGATTCACCAAGTAAATAGAGAACATGGGAGCTATTCCAATATTAGAATCAACAAGATGATAATCCATGGATATGTAATAGGGATGTCAATGAAAGTCTTTTACGCACATGATAAGTAAGGAGGATACCCCCATTCACTTTGGACACGTCCAGGAATTGTAAGAAACCTTTTTCTTTTTGTAGCCTTGATGACTTGGGTTTTCTAGGATACAGATTCACCTGCCAAACAAAAGAAGCTTGCACGTAATAAAGAAAAGGATAAATAGAACTTTAGTTAATGAGAAATTCTTGAACGATCAGGGTAGAATTATGAATCATTTAATTAATTTTTGAGAGGATCTTTTAATCAATTAAATTTAGAATGAAAAATTATCTGTTGAAAAAGTTTAATTTACATTTTTATCTCTATATTTAATTGGTTAAAAGATTGACATCTTAAGTTTTCATTGAATTGTCCATAATTTTACATGGTATATCTCGTCTATTCAATAATTTCTTAGTTAATATAAGGTGGAAGGATACGTGGATTTAATTATGAGCAGTTACTTATTCTCTACCATAATGTTTTAACTATAATTGAACCTTTTATGTCTGATTTGTATGACATAAAAAATAAGATGAAAAAAATAAAATAAAAACAAGTTATTTAGATAGATGAAAATAGAAGAGAAATTTTCTTTTCTTATTTAAATAGATAAAATAAAAAATAGAAAGAAATAAATTGATAATATAAGTTATTTTATATTAATTTTAAATTTTTATTTTTATTAATAGACTATTTTTATTTTTTAATAAGTTAAACATTAGAAAATGGAGTAGTTTCTCCCTCTTACTTCTCTCCTATTTTGAAGGAGGGAGAGGGAGGATAATTTTTTTCCTGGATCTTACCCAAAAAGAATTCCTCATCTTATATTTCTATGGTTAAACAAATATTGAAAAATATTTATATCAACCTTATTTTATTTTCTTTTTTTTTTTTCCCTCTGAATCACCTCAAACAGACAAAGCATTAAAGTTATTTGTAGTAAAAAAAAACATAAAAACAAGCTATACGTAATTAAGTAGCTTTAACTTGATAAGAATGTGATAACGTGGTAAAACAACATTGGCAAGGTGTACCCTTCAAACATGAGAAAATTGGACATATGCTAGATTCACGTGGAAAAGCAAAATATGGAGAGCTTTTAAAGAACATTAATACCCTTAAACATAAACGTGTAAAGATGGAGTGATTGTATGATCAAAATATATATATATATATATAGATAAATTAAATTTTTATTCTATAAATTAATTTTTAGAGTTAAATTAGATTTAAGTTTAATTTTTAATATAATATAAAAATCTATTTTAAATTTCATAAAAAAGTATTTATAAATGTTCAATTCTTAATATGAGAAGGTATATTAAAAGTTTCACATTATTTAAGATATGAATAATCATATATATATATATATATAAACTAAGATCAATCTTTATTCTGCGGGATAAATTTTAAACTTAATTTTTAGTAGTTTTTTTAAAAATAAAGATTTTTGTGTCAAAGTTCTAGAAAATCTTAACTAAACTTTAAACATATAAAAAAATATAAATAGATTTGTAAAAAAAAAATACTATTAAAATAATAAAAGACTATAAGTGTAGAAAGGTATATTATGTTTGTACTAAGATTCTATTTTATGAATTTGTTTCGCTCTTTAAATCCATCCTATTTTAAAAATATTACTATTTTAATTTAGAATAGAATAATTAAGAAGCATAAAAAGATCTAGGATGCATCTTTCATAACAAAAGAGGCCCTTATAAAATAACTTGGAATAGATAGCACTCCAACATTATTCTACTATTATTTTTTTGTCTATTATGAAAACATGATGTAATACATGGTATCCTATATATCTTGAAAGAAGTAGGAAATTCTAGTTATGTGAACCAGACCATTTTTGCTTTAATTCTAAAAATGAAAAATCCTATTTATAAATAAATATATGCCCATAAGTCTATGTAATATCTTATTTAAAATTATGATTAAAACTATAACTAACAGACTCAAATTAATTTTTTTTAAATATTGTCTCAAAATCAAAATACATTCTCAATATATTAATCACAATCTTGTTATTTTTTAGGCTTTTCCATTTTATAAAGGAGAAAAAAAACACAATATAGGGAAGGATTTATATCTTTAAAGTTGAAAATATTAATGCATATGATAGGATAGATTGAAATTTTTTGTACATTTTTTTTTTATGGCAAGTCTAACAAAAAAAGATTACCTTCGAAAGGACTTTAGATAAGAAGATGTTCTCTTAATCTAATATGTTTATTTTATATTTTATAATATTCTTTGTTTTTCTATATAAAGGAGTTGAAGATATTATTTTGCATGAAATTAAAATAATCTTTAAATATTCTTATTTTTATTATTTTTTCTTTGTAAATGATAGCATTATTTTCTCAAAAGCAACCATAAAGAAAGCAAAGCATATTCTAAAATTTTTTAAATCTTATAAGATTGGATAGAGAATGAATTTGGATAAATAAGAACTCTCTTGCAACCAAAATATGTTTATCATCTAATTTTATGAATTCAAAATACTTCTCAAAATAAAAGTAAATAAAAATGAGTAATTGTGGATAGATCTAAATCCTAAGTTTTATTCGTTTATGTCTAAAAGTAAATCAAAGGTTGGAAGAAAAGAACACTCTATAAAGTTAAAAAAGAGTTTGTCAAGATAATGATGCAGGTTAGTCTAACTTACGTCATGTGCTATTTTTCTTTTCCACAAATTTTGTATGATCAAATTGAGTTAATGATAAATAGATTCTATTGAAAAATAAATATAGATGGAAGAAAAAAAATATAACTAAAACTAGGTTTGAGATTTGAAAATTTTAAAAATTTAAACCTAAATATCCTAGTAAAATAATGGTGTAAATTCATTACCATAAAAATCTATTTTTAATACATTATCTTTAAAGATTTATAATAAAAATCTATTTTTAATACATTATCTTTAAAGATTTATAAGAAGAATATAAAATCTAAAACTTGTGATAATATTATCTTTAAAATTTTATTGAATTATTTTATAAATTAGATCTTAAACAATGAAAAAAAATTTAAAATATAATATATTTTTTAATAAATTTAGATATATATATATATATATATATAAATACATTTATATAATATAGAATAAAAATTTGTTAACTCAAATTTATAAGAGAAGAGAGGAAGAAGTAACCACAAAAATAATAGCTAAATACGTAGAATTAGATAAGATTAAACAAATTAAAAATTGTTAATGTTAATAGATAAAATAAATATTATGATTATTATAAAATTAACTTGTTAAAGAATTCTATTAGAGAAAAAATGTGATAATGAGATGATTTAAATTTTAAAATATATTAAGACCAGATAAAAAGATAAGATAAAAACTCAACGTCCACGTCCAAGTTAAAATTTATGTTGCAAAAGATAAATGTTTTTCAAAATTAATATTTTGATTTTTAATTTTATTTTTGTTTCAATTTTATTTTTTATTTTTTTATTTCATTTTGATCTGTAATTTTTTTTGTTTTGCTTTGATTTTATAATTTTTTGTGTTTTATTTTTATTCTGAAACTTTATTTTTTATTTGATGCTCTAACTTCATTTTTTATTTTAATTTGATCTAAAATTTTAAAGATTATATTGAAATAAAAAAAATAGTAAACCAAACCAAAATAAAATATATAAAAAGTTGAAAGATTAAAAATAAGAAATTAAGGGATAAAAACACCAAATAAAAATTACAATTAGACTAATTTTTTTCTAAATGTTTGTAGATAAGATAATTTTTAAATTAAAAAAATTACAGGAAAAAGAAATCATTAGAACCATTATTATGGATACAAGATGGTTAAGTCCGTTAATTTAGGTGGTGTTTTAATGTTAGAAAAGTTTTTTGTTTTTATTTTATATTTTTATTATTTTGTATAAAAAATAATAAAAATAAAAAATAAAATAAAAATAAATTAACATTTTTATAAATAAAGTAAAAAATTCAAAAATAAACCTAACCTCAAATTGTCAAAAAGTGTACATGAGTCCATTCCATGCTCTAGCCGTTTTACATGTTCAAGGTGAACATGTAAATTAAAAAAAAAAAACTACCCACCGATATGTAACTTGTTTCCAGAGAAGCTTAAAGACTTTTAAAGTATCTATTAATGAGCTTAACAATTACTTATATAATTTAAAAGGATTCTAAAATAGTTGACATAACTTAACATCACAGGTGTAAATTGTATTAAATTCAGTATTTTTTAGATATAAATAAGAAATTTTAAAGAGATAAAACTTAAGATATAATGCAACAATGAAATTAAACTTCAATAAACCATAATACTTTGATGCAAGTTAAAATTCTACAATGATACTAATTATTTATATTTCTTTTCTTTTAATATTAATTTATGATAAAAGATTAAGTATGTATTTAATAATTTATAAATATTTTAGAAACGGAATTTTTTTTCTTATATACAAATACGAATAATAACTTTCGATTTTTGTTTTTAAAAAATCTAACTATCTAATCTGAATGTAACCTAATGTATGAACTTTATTTATCAATTAGATTATGGATATTTTTTTAGAGATTATGCTATGTTATCATACTAGCAAGCATGGACCCCTCAGCTCCTTGAAAGCTTCACCATTGGTCAGGATCATGATGGAGTTTTTTGACCAAGTTGGGGTACTAATTTAAACAAATTTGGGAACATTTTAACCATATGAAGACTTAATATATTATTTCACATGTGTTTCATTGGATGATATTAAGAAATATGCTTTTATTTGAGAAAAGTATCCAATCAGTATGTAACATGAATATTTCATATGTTTCTTTATTGTAAAAGGATAAACATATATATATATATATATATATATATATATATATAAATAGCATCAAAATATAAGATGTTGGGCTAAAACATTGCCACGTGGTAAGATAGATAAAATGAGTTTGATATTTAAAAATAAAAAATAATTTTTTTAATATTTTTTAAAAAATAAAATAAAATAAAATAATACTTTATTTAATTATATATAATTTAAATTTTAAAATATATATAATTTTTAGTTTTAATCATATAAAATTATAATATTAATATATTTTATTATTATATATTTTATATTTTAATATAATATATTATAAATTTTAAAAATAATATTTAATTAATATTAAACCATTGTTATACGATTAAATTTTGAACCAATATTTTAATTAGTTTAATGATTAGCTTAATTTTAAAATTTTAATTTTAACATTATGATGTAAGAAAATTTTTTATTTATAAATTTTATAATTTGAATAGATAAATATCATAACTTGACTTATGTTTTAATTATATATTTTTAACTTTTAATTAATATTTTTAATATTTTCAAAAATAGAATTAATTATTTATTTGGTTAAAATACTTATTTAATGTTTAATATTTTAATTATAATTAAATTGATATTAATTAAATATTATATTTAAAATATTTTAAAAATAATTTGCTATAAAATTTAATTCTTTCAAATGATTAAATTTTATCAATTTAATTTTATATTTAAAAAGTTTTATTATATTTTTTTATATATATTATTTTTTAAATTTTTCTAGTACTATATAAATTAAATATAAAATAAATATATATTTTTTATTCTAAAAATATAAAAATATATTTAATATTTTTTTTATTTAATAATTAAAAATTTGTAAAAAAATATAAAAAAGATTTAGAATTACTGTCTTGTTAGACATTAATTAAAAAACTATAAATATTTTATTATACAAAATTATATTATAATGCATTAAAATTAAATATATTTTTAATATAAAAATATTTTTAATTATATTTGATTAAAAAAATTTCATGTTTGAAATGTGCACTGGTAAGTTGGACGCACAAACGGTCTAAGTTGTGGAGGTTTTCCTTTCAAAATTATCTCTTTTCTCTGATATTTTTATAATATATTTTATTATTTTGTAAAATAACATTAAATAAAAATAATTTTTTTTTTTTTATAAAATAACATTAAATAAAATATATTTAATATTTAAAAATATAAAAAATATTTTAATCTAATAATTAAAAAAATTATAGAAATAAAAAAGAATTTAAATTATTTCTTTTGTTTAACATTCATTCTGTTCTCTCGTCTATGCAGTGTCCAGCATTATAACAATTGTGCTAGAAGCTAGGAGAATAAAAATGAGAACATTGGTTACGTGATGAGCACAGTCCAATGAGACACAAACAGAATGGTGCAGGGAAAATAAGTGAGAGAGCGTGAAAGTGTAAGCGAGTGTGTTATTTATTTCCATTCTGAATGAGTGGCCACAGCCTTGAGAGAGCGTGAAAGTGTAAGCGAGTGTGTTATTTATTTCCATTCTGAATGAGTGGCCACAGCCCAAGACGTGAACATTACACGAGGACATAGCATTAGCAACAAAAATAGAAAGTGTGGTAGTGGTGCAGTGGTGCAGGCATCAGGGGTTATCATAATTGATTGACTTTGTTGACGCTAGCTAAGGTGATGCTTAATCACTGAATATCTTATATGAGAGATTCACTCGCTTTTTGTAGAAAGCGTCTGTTTCTTGTTTTAGAAAAAAATATCCAACTTAATTTATTTTCAACCGCAGCTGCGCAGCCACTCTTCAGTATGTACTTTTAATTCCTATGGTTTTCAGAAGCTTTACACGTTACTACTATTTTTACTATATACAATTATGTTAGGGTTTGGATAATTTTTTTTATAATTTTAAATGAAAATTAAGTAATTATTAATATAATAAATAATTTTAATTTTTTAAAAATATTATTTAAAATTCATTAACTTAATATAAACATTATTTAAATAAAATTTTAAATATTTTTAAATTTTATTATTCAAACAAGTATTTTTGAATTATTATATCTCAACGTAAGATTATAAAATATAATTTTTTATTTTTTATTGTGTTATTTATAATACTTTTTATTCTTTATATTTTACATTATACAATAAATAATATATATTTATTGTAAAAATGTCATTTTTCGAGAACTTGTGCCTGAAAATGGTTTCTTCCATGAATATGCTAAAGTTTTGCTGCTTTTTATCTCATAACATAAATTATTAAAATATTTTTTATTTAGAAAACCAGTATTTTTAGAATATTGATTGAAAACTTTAAAAATTATAAAAACTTAATAATGTACTTTTGTAATTTTAAATATATTTTAAAATTTTAAGTTTTAATTGGTAATTAGAAAAAATGTTCTACTTGTCTTAAATAATTATTTAATTTGAAATATTAAAAATATAAGTTATATTTTTCTTATAATATTTTTATTTATTAATTTTTTACCAATTATTAATTATTTCTATAATTCTATTATTATTTTAAAGATAAAATGTCAAAATGAAGTAATTAAAGAATGTATAGTTGGTTAGTGTTTATTTATTTTGTAATTAAAAATTTCTAAAATTATGTTTCATATGCTTTTTTAATTAAAAATTTTATTTTCTATTTTAATTTCTCTTTTTAATTTTAAAACCTTAGTAGATAGCAGGTTGACTCGCTTTAGTATCTTTTTTAATTAAGTATTAAAAATACTAACTTTTTAATCACAATAAAATAAAGATGCAGCAAAGGATTCACATAGAAGCATTCTAAATTTCTAATAAGAAGTTGGATTAAACAATAACAATTAATCCTCTTTAAGAGTAAAAAAAGCATTCACCTTTGTTTGCCCCAATTTAATATATTTATTTTTAGAACTGAAAAAACACAGTCATAATGACCTCTTATTTATCATTTTATTCCTTATTATCATAATCTAAAAAATAAAATATAAAAAGTGTGAGTGACTTGAATTTCTATAGGTTTTTATTTATTTATTTGGAGGCAACAAGCTTTTGTCGATTTGTCTAACTAAAATAGATTTATTCAAATCTTAATTTTAAAGACTTAAACCTACTATTTTAATGAGTTTTGAATGGATCTATTTTACGATTTTTACTTAAATTTATAAAAGCAAGCTTTATAAATTTAAAATATAAAATTTTAAATTTCTGTAGTTTTTTATTTTTTATTATTAGAATGTAAATAAAATTTTTAAATATAATTGAATTTTATATTATTTACACTTCTTATATATGCACGAGTATTCTTTCAAAAATATTGATAATTTATTGTTTTTTTATACATAAAAATTGGATTATAATGAGAAATAGTTAACTGAAATCGATCTGAAAAATGTATCTGATTAATTTATTTTTTAAATTAATTAGTGTATTCAAATCTTCTTTTTCATATTTCATTCTTAATTTCACTTGTCTCTTTTAAATCTGAACAATATCTCTATAATTTCATTTTCATTCTTAAATTCACTTTTCTATCTTAAATCATAACATTGTCTCTATAATTTAGTCTTCCATTTATGTGTCTTTTCCCTAAAGTATCCGATTCTCTATAGCGTATAGAAAACTATAATAACGAGTTGCGAAATATATAAAACCGAAAACAATTTAAATAAAAAATCTATAACTTTATTAACTTTAATTCAAATATTTCGCATGAAAAATAAAAATTATATTTTTATTTAATGAATAAAAAAATTTAATATAAATAGTTTTAATTAATATATATTTTCTTTTTAATAAAAATAAAAGTAATGAAATCTGAATTTATATAAATTATCTTAACTATTTATCACTAGACTAATTCACATTGGTTTGGATTTTTATTTCAAAATATGAACATGAAATAGATTATATTATTTTTTATAATACATTTTTAAAAATTAATAAATATTTTATTAATTTACTCTTAATCTGAATACTTAATAATATTTTTAGTAATATTCTAATAGTTTAAATGAAAGTTATTTATTATTATAATTTCATTAATTTTTTTTATCTTATTTATTTATAATAAGTAATATTAAAAGAGTACGAAATTAATTTGTTAACTTAAAAAGCAAACAATTCTTAATTACCCTAAGTTCCATTTTTTGGCGGTGTACTTTATTACATTAGTGTATTTTCTATTCTAATCTTTGAAAGTAGACATTTGAAACCAATAAAATAAAATAAAATAAAATAACATGTACCTGATTACCTGACATTAATTAGAATACGATAAAATTGTGCATAATTATATACAATACTGCCATCAAATTATACGTCACAATATTCTTTAATAGACGTAAGGCTTATCTCCAAGTTCACGTTTTCGAGCCTATGTATATCTACAATAGTATTTTTATATTTATGCTAAGAATTAACTAAAACAAATTATTAAATAGGTAAATATTTTTTTTTAAATTATAGCAATTAGCAAAACATAAAAAATATTTTCTTAGTTGACAATTAAAATTTATTTTTACGAAACAACGCGAAATCGTTTCCACATTCAGTGTTTATGGATAGCATTTCCCTCCCAGGTTATATAGTTTTTCTGAAGAAGAAAATGAAAAATTGCAATAATTACCCAACAGTTGGCATGAGCAAAATTGATATAAAAGTTCAGAAACTTTTTTCGCTTTGGAAGAGGACAACATTCTCTCCCCCTATAATTGAAGGTTTTTGAAAGTAAAACTGATTTAGGTACATAGCACTCTTAAAATTAGGATATAATATAAACAAATATTCGCATACATGACATCCACATGCTACGTTCAATAGCAAGCATGCTTGTTCGTAGATAGGTATGATTAAACATATCTTATCTAGATTTTTTTTCTTAAAGAAAAAACTGCATATCATGGATATTTACCATCTCCTAAAAAAACCTAATTGTTTATGCATCAAATCTAAATATTTTATATAAATAAAATAAAATTTTCTAATTAAAAATATTCATAACATGATAAAATTAATTTTTTAAATAATTTTTTGTATATATAAAATTTTTTAACCGCATATTATTTAAACCAATCACCAGTAACCATCTCTGATATATGGCAAATAATTATTGTAGAAAAAGTTATATCAAAAGGAAACTGAAACATCTCCACGTAATTAATAAAAGTATTTTGTACCTCCGTTATCCAGTATCCACATCGATATGTTTTATTTTTTCATTTTAAGGGTACACACAAGCCATCGATCCTCTTCAGTCTTTACACTTCAGTCGATGCCATAAATGGACTTTTGATTACTTTAACGATAAGATAGGGATTTTTTGGTTTGATGTGACTCCCATTCACAATGTGAAAAAGGCCATTAAATAGTGGGAAAAGATGTGTTCAATGATAAAACTAAAGAAAAATGGACTCAACTTGTTTGGAGACCAGTTTTTATGATAAATGTATGATTCCTATACGAAAATTATCTTATACATAACAATAGTATTTATATTTTAATATATTTTATTTTATTTTTATATTTTTAAAATCATATATTATGTTTAATATTTTTTTTTATCTTTTATCTATATCATTTTGTACATCTTAAAATAGAATATAAAATATCAAATCTTGATATCTATGTATGTTGAATTTCTATGGATCACTAAAAATAATCTGCTTTATTTCCTATAACTATAATGTTATTCATGATAAACATGTTCTAATTTCTTGCTCGTTCTTGCGTTGAAAACTATTTAGTTTTTTATTTTGATCTATTAAAAAACATAAATATTAAAAATATAATTAATATCAATAATTTTATAATTTTTTTATTAATTTATTTTTATATAGAAATTTTACTTTTATCTTTTTTTCATTTATTTTAGTTGATGAATACAAAAATATATAATAAAAAATAATTAATATTTTCTTAAAATCGAAAATAAACAGACAATGAAAACAAAATCTGAATTCTCTTTTAAATTTAGAAAAAGAAACCGCAGGAGTATTTAACATTTGCGTTAGTAATCAGAAGGATGCTCTGGCTCCTTGAGTTTCTTTCTTATCTATAATAGCTTTCGGAATTTTTTTTTGGTGGAACAATAGTTTTTGAATTTGACTTATTTAAAATAAAAAAAATTATATTTCAAAGGATAAAGTACAATTATTAGTTTGTTAGAAAATAAATTACGATAAAATATAAATATATGTATAGTATGTTATGAAATTATTAAAATTTTAACTATTTAATTTTTAATAAATAAAAATTATAATTATATACTTAATTATTTTATAAAATATATTATCTTCACTTCAGATAAATTAAATGTGTCGTCCAAATATTGTTATCTAATAATAGGTATCTGGAATGGTAATTAACTACCATCCATGTCAAATGTCTTTTGTCATACTTCCTTATCATTTTCTTTTATCTTTCAACATATTGTTGTGATTAGCACCTGGCACCTACCAGGTTGCCTTGCCCATGCAAATTCCTTTCATAATTATCTAATACCAATTTTCAAATGGATCATTTTCTTCAGCGAAGTCACCCTACTAAGTTTTCTTGTAATTTATTCTTTAATTGATTCATTTAGTTAATTTATTTGTTTTAAGAACATTCTCCTAATGTCCTTAGAATCAATAATTTTTTTAATAAAATTACAGCCGAGGTAAATTAGTTAAATGTTATACTTTTTAACAAAATCAATTTTATTTTTTGAGATATAAGTCATCCATGGTTTTACGTGGAGAGAAAATGAATTTTCTAAATGGTTTTCATATTTTTATTTTATCAAACTACATATTTCTCTTCTGCAAAGTATAAATAGTAGTAACATATTCTTTTAAACATATTTTTATAAGTATTTTTTAAAATAAAATTATTTATTTTATAAATTTATTATTTTATTAATTTATTATAACTTTTAAAAATTTAACCAAACATAATAAATATGTTAAAAAATGTATTATTAATATTTCTATCGTAAAATATACTGGTACCTTATGCTGTGATATGGTCTTGCCACAATGCAAGCCATAAGAAGGGTCTGTGTAACTTACCCTCTCATTAACATGGATATGGAATTGGGAAGAGTCAACCAATTATTATTTGGCTTAAAGGTATGAGAAATGATAAACATTAATTCACCATGTTTTGCATTTACTTGTTTAAGAAATTGAGCATACATATATATATAGAGAAGGTTAAAATGTATTTTTTTTTTATTTTTTTTTATTTAAAAGTGATTTAAGAATGATATAAAAGTGTGAAAATATCAATTCTCTCTCTGAATATATTAAAATTTTGGAAATTTATGTTTTTAATTTCAATTAATTGATGTTATTGGCTTAATTTTCAAATTTTAATACTCATAATTAATATCACTTAATTTGATTCTTCAGGATTGCACAACAATAAATTGAGAAACGAATGATTAATATAATAGATTTCACATAGATGTAATCAGTTTATGAGTAGGTGATAAAAATTTTGACGTTTTTAATTAATGTCCCTTGAAAAAATTAATGAATGACTATCGCTAGATTTTTTATCATCTAAATTGCACCATACATTTTGGAAAGATCAATTCTTATTATTCTATATCTAATTATTTTGAAATGCACCATACATTTTAGAAGGGTCAATTCTTATTATTCTATATCTAATTAAAATATGAATGATATGAAAGAGTACATTATCACTAAAATTAGAACATGGATTTATATATTAACTTAAAAATTTAAAAATAAATTACACTTTCTTTGCTTACTACGTATTCAAATTAATCTTTTTCGTTTTTCTTAAAAGTTACAATCCCATTTATTGAAAGATTAATACGTATCATATTTTAGTAAAAAAAAAAGGCACACCACAATAATAGAAAGAGTAGAAACTTCTATAACATAACATTAACCGGTAAAACTTGTAACACAATTATAAGAAGACAATTAAAATAATTAGCCCTCTGCCAATATATGGTGAAAAACTTGGATTAATTAAAATATATGTACATTTGGATTGATTTGAACATCATAACAGTAAATTCTATGCAGTATTATCAACAAAAGGAAACTGAATGAGAAGTCTCACAGACTTGTAAAGTTCACCATTGCGGTCATACAAATGAACTGCACGAATATCTTCTATTAGTTCAGATACAGGTAAATATGTTTGTCCCGTAATATCATGTATCCTAGAAAAGTCAATATCAACGACTTTGAAGTACAAGAAGGCCAATTCGGGAACCAATTATCAATTGTCATTGTATGCTTGGTAACTCTATCAGCTAGAACTCCCAGAATACCAACCGGTATATCGATTATTCATTTATTTAGGTTACATGACTTAGAGTTATGCTATTTTTATTTTTATAGTGCTAATGCATTTTTCACTTCTTTCACATTTTGCGTTTGTAGTGCTAGTGCATCATATCATATATTAATTTTTTTTTCTTTCTCTTGTTGTTATATCATATTATGTATTATATTTTTAATTTTTCTATCTTTTTTATCTTTCATTTTATATATACTATGTTTAAAATTTTAAATATTTTTGCGTTGATTAAAAATATTATCTCTACATAAAAGTTAGAAAGAGAATAAAGATTATAGTATATTGGGCTGAAGTCTGAATGCCACCTGTCACCCAGGTAGAAAATCACTTTTTACACCGATTATAATCTTAATTGATGTAAAAAGTCTAATTTTTTTTAAATATTTATTTTGTTTAGGCATACTACTATATTATTTATTCATAATACCTACATATATAAACAGAATGACTAGACACACAAAACAGAAATTATAGAATTTATATATTTAAACTAAATACATTATTATTTATTATTAAATTTTAATTTACAAATGAAATAACTTAAAATTACATTAAATGTGTTGTAATTTTAAAAGTTTAAAAATAACGATTTAAGAAGAAATTGTTAATCATTGAATAAAAATTTTAGTTTCAAACTGTCTAACTTGAACAATTCAAAATTGAATACAATGAATTGTTTATTTATTTAATAATATACTCATTGTATTTAACTTGAACAGAAAACTAAGGATTTGCTCATATTTGTACTTAAGAAAATAAACCAACTTAACTTAGAAAGATCAACATGCAATTTAGACATATAATTATGGTAATTATCATTTTAGTAATCAATAATAAGTTGTGATCAACTGCAAGTAACCTATCTCATATCTATTATGACCTTAATAAACTTAGTTATGGATTCTTTATGAATTAAAAATATTTCCTTAACAATTTATCTACAGAAACTGAACTTAAGTTATATTCTTAAGTTATGAAGGTTGTTCAATGTTTCAAAACTAGGTTTATGCACTCAAGTATTACCTATATTTAAAACGAAATTAATATTATAACATACATATCACCTAACAAAGTAAAGGTGCAGAGGTTTATTTGTTCAAGATAACACAAGCAAACTTTCACATAAATACCTCATAGTCAATACAACAATGGTAGAGCGGTGGCCGGGCGATGTCCGAGCGAAGGCACAACGTTATTCGAGCGAAGGCACGTCGGTAGTCAAATAAAAAGCTTGCAAATTATAGAAAACAACAAAAATAAATGTAAATTTTAACTATAATAACAGAAGGAGATGGATAAATAACGACAAAGATGACGAAGGTTGCTCATACCTTAGGGGTGCGTGACGACGACTTCAAGCGGGGGCAATGTTCACAACGGCGACCACGATCACGAACGTAATGACGGAGTGCAACGAAGAGTAACAGTGGCGGGGACAATGGCTAAAACGTAAACGAAAATAGAGAGAAAAGACGGAGACAATAAACTAAGGATTTAGAGAATGAGGTTTAAGACGATCAGGGTCGAAAAAAAGGAGAAGGAGAAGACTTTCTATATAGGTTGTTTCTCAGAACCGATGTAAAAACTACTTACTACATCGGTCAAACGAATAACCAATGTAGAACCTTTACCATTTTATTTACAAAAATGCAATCACCAACTTTTTACATCGACTTCCTAAGAAATAATGTAAAAAGTTGTTTTAAAAAATCGACTTTTTACATCGATTATTCTGTAACCAATGTAAAAAGTTCACATTTATTTACAAAAATATCATCATATTTTTATTTATATCGATTCATGGTCAACCAATATAAACTTCTGTTATAACATGTTATTTTTCTACTGGTATAGTAGTAGTACACAAATATAATATAGATCATAAATATTGCTAATTAATTAATGGTGATGATAGCAAATGTTGAACAAGATGATAAATTAAAAATATATAATATTTTTTAAAATTAAAATATAATATTATTAATTTTTTTATAATTTTAAAAATTAAAAAAAAATTATTTCAATCCTATTATAATTAAACATGTGTTGTTTTGTGTTTTGTATTTAAAAATAAAAAATTGAAAACTCAAACATCTGCAAAAGAAAATTTTAAGATATCAAACTGAGAGTTTTTTTTTTTTTTGAAAAATAACGTGTTTAACCGAGTAAAAAAACAGGCCAATCAGGTTATAAAAAACATAGATATTGGATTAAAAAAAGAGCTGTATCAAGTTAGGTTACCTGTTATAAGTATAGCTCAAGTTTTATATAGCATAAATGGATCTACACATTTAAATGTTATGTATAGTTAAGTCAAAAGATTTAGAAAGTAAGAAACTAAAACTAAAGGATGCCTACAATTAAAAATTATTTTTATGTAAAAAATATTATATTGTGTAAAATTTATTATTCTAATACTTTTCTTTATTTATCACAATTTTTTAAAAGATAAAGTTTAAATATATAACACTATATGGGGTTGTGCGAATTTCAACTTGATCGAAATTAAACTTATGAATACACCAAATTAAAATTTGAAGTTTCAAAACTTGAACTAATTAAATCAGTATTAAGTTGAGTGATGTGATTAGGTAAAGTTGAGTCTTAAGAGACCAAGTACTTTAACAAAGATTTTTATACTTAAATTAATTAAAAATTATGATAAATATGATTTTTAAGATAATTAGTACAAAAATTAATAATTTTTAATGATGTGGTAATCTATGTTTGAACGGTAATGATTTAAACTTAAAGATAATCAGAAGATTAAGGACAAATTATAATGAATTCTTGTGACCAATTAAGGTAATTCAACTTTTTTAAGTAATGAACCGAATGTTACCTTATGGTCGTCACTTAAGAGATAACGGTGAAAAGCTTCAACATGAAGGCCTCTCCTTTGAAATCTGTCAATAATGGCTTCATCATGACCATATCCATGCCCACTGTCCCATTCCGTGAAAACTCATTAAAAACATTGTGGATTCCCTCTGGAGGTTCCAACACGATGCTTCTCTTGAAACAAAAGCAGAGTTTGAAGTGCCGTTTAGACATTTTATTCTAGCTAGTATTGATTCAATCCTAAAATCAAACTTTTGAAGAGGATCACATTCAATTTTAGAGAAAAATTAATGCACAATCAATTTAGTCAATCAATTATATTTCTCTAATTTTTTTTACTTTTGAATTAGATAAATATTAATTTTAAAAGCAAGTGATGATAATATGTTTCCCATAAAATTTTATGGAGCACAAATTAATAAATACATCAATAAAAAATATATTAACAATATAACCAATCTTATCCGCTAGAAACGAACAGTACAAATTTAAATACTTATCTTAGTTTTCTTTTTTAAACTATGTGCATATCCCGTCTATGGATTTAACATAGAAAAAAGAACTTGAACAAAAAAAATATTTCTAACACAAGAAATTGTAATATCATTAAAACCAATAAGAATAGTATCAGAACTTACATTCGATAGTATAAATTTTTGAGATGTTTTTGAAAAAATTTATATCGTAGGATAAGATATGTGGTAGTATTAACTTGAAAAATTTATTCATCTATGATGTAATTTCATAAGATTTGACAGTTCATCTAGTTGAATTAGGAAGCAGAATCAACAAGAGCTTTATCTTTATGTTAAACGAAGGAAAAAAAATCTTACAAATTGGATATTTATTTCATATATGAAGATAAGCGTATCAATAATTAAATAATAATTAATTAAAAATAAAATTTGTAAGTTAAATAATAAATAAATAATTTTAAATATTTAAACTTAGAATAATAATAATAATAATAATTAATTCTAAATATATAAAATTATAATTGTAATAACTAATTTTAGATATTTAAAATTGAAATACTAATAATAACTAATTATGAGAGTTAAAGTGAATAATTGAAATACAATTGTTTTTTCAACATAGACTCCTATAACATAACATCAACTATGACACAATCATAAGAGGACAACTTAAGTAATTAGCCCACTGCCCGTGTGGTGAAAAACTTGGGTTGATTTGAACATCATAATAGGAAACTAACTATATGCAATGTTATCAAGAAAAAAGAAATTGAATCAGAAGCCTCACAGACTTGTAACATTCCCCCTTGACATCACCCAAACAAACAGCACGAATGCCTTCTCTTATCTCAGACACAGGTAAACATGTTTGTCCACCAAAATAATCTCTTTCATGTATGTTAAGATGAAGAACTTCGATGTGCAAAAGGGCCAATTCTGGAAAAGTTAATGGAAAGCTAATCTCCTCATTCCACACAGGTACCCAATTGTCCTTAATTATCCTTGTATGTTTGGTAGCTCCATCAGCTGGGACACCAAGAATACCAACCTGTAGATGGATCATTCATCTATTTATGTTACATGATTAAGAGTTATACTCATTTTATTTTATTTTAATTCTAGTACATTTTTCACTTCTTTCACATCTTGATTCTATAGTGCTAGTGCATCATATTATATCATGAATTTTTCTCTTTATTTCTCTTCTTGTTACATCATATCATGTTTCACATCGTTCATTATTTCTCTATCTTCTTCTTCTTTTTTTTTCCTATTGTTCACTTGATGTATACCATTTTTCAAATTTTAAATGTTTCCACATTGATCAAAAGTATTACCTGTACATAAAAGTTAGGAGGAGAATTAAGATCAAAGTGTGTTGGGCCGAAGTCTGAATGCCACCCATCACCCATGTACACCAAAATCTGCTTTGTCATCATATAATATTATTGGGGCATAAATATAAATAAAAAAATTAATAGACCAAAGATCATTTGTTGTAGTTCTAAATATGAATAGACATGTGCATTCCCTCCACCTGAAGAGTTTTTTGGATTGGTCGACTTGCTCTTGGATCGAAAACCTCATTATTGAGGCCAATATTCAACAAGATGTCTGGTTTCTTAACATAGCCACAGCCGCCATTGGCTCTAAACATTCCTTCCATGTACTTGAGTAAGTGACTACTTCCCTTTAAGGGAAAGGAATTGCAAGTGAACAAGGATATTCACTAAACATTGTTTAATTTCTATTAATAATTTTAAACAATAGAAAGAAAACACCAACTTTCAAGTATTGCAAGAAGTAATAAGAATGCATGTCAGATTTTCATATGGTTTTTAACAAAAAGGTTATGCAAGTCATTATTAGATATTTTGTATTATATCTTCCCTGAGACTGTAGGAAACGAGGAGGTAACCCCATTCACCAAAGGATTGGGCAAGCTATTTTGAAATGGTTAATGAAATGTTTTTTACCATGCCTTTAGCGAAACTCTATCCTATTCAAATTATTATTGGGTTATGTTAAGTGTCGTTAACTACTATTTGAGTGGTAAATTAGGGAAGTAAAATGTGTGTTTTAGAGTGTGTGTTAGCATAAAATTTTGTAGAAATTCGATGATGAGTTAGTAATCTTTGTCCTTGTTTATTTTTGGCAAATTTTGTGATAACATATGTACATATATTGTTAATTAAGGAATGGGTTTTCACCCTTACTCTTTGTTTCCTTAAGTTGTAGGTATATGTAGGTGTAGATCTTAGAAAAAGGAAACTGTTTCACAAGTATTTGCAGGAATTGAGCATTAACACGTTCAAGGGGAGTCATTTAGAAAAGGCCATTATGCCATGTGTGCATCATAATGTTAGAGAAAAGTGTGGCAACAACAACAATGTAGCAAGATAGATTTGATTCTACTATGTGTGCTGCATAATGCAAAAGAAGAATGTGGTAATACAAACAATAGAGAAATATATTATAAATATTTAATATTTACTAAATGTTGTAACTTTTTGACTTAAAAAAACTCATTTCATTCGTATATACTTTTTTTTCTTACAACATTGTGCCTTAAAATTTTAAATTTAAGAAATCAACTTGTAAGATTATCATTTTGTGATGCAGTTTTATCTAATGTATTTTCCTTTTCTTGTTATTTCTGTTAAATTGTAACTAGATTTTTGAAGACAAGAGATTATGAATCTGAATCTTAATTCTATGTAATTTGGATTCTGCCTCTGATTAAGTTCAATTCTAAATTGATTTCTTATCTCTATTTTCTATGTTCATATAAAGTGATTACTTATAATTAATTTTAAATTCCTATCAACAATTAAAAAATTAGAATAAGAATTAAATTTTGGACAAAACTTGATTGAGAATACTTTAGAAATAAAAGTCAATTATTATGACTCTAAGAACTTTAGAATCTAATGTTTGCCTAATTGAGAAATTTTAAGAAATTATAATTTTTAATTTTACAAAAGGTTTGTTGAGTTGAAGTGAGAGTTTAAATTACTCAAGCGAAAGTTGGATGAACTTATATGAAAACATTTTTTATATATTTCCTTTTCATCAAAATTGTTATTTTTTATAATTCTTTTGTGATATAAAATTTATTAAAAAAATTTATATACTTCAAAATATATGTGAATGTATAGTTTTTTTTTTTATATATATAAAACTTAATCTTTCAATTCAATTTGCGATCTAAATATTAGAAAAATAGAGAAATTAGTAATTGAATTTAGTCCTTGAGAAAAAAAAATATTTGACTTATCCTTGCTATTGGAATAAATGATGCATTCACTATAATTTTTATCGATCAAGTTTCTAGCTAGTATGGATGTTGAGAGATGTTAATTGAATAAAGATAATTCAAGAAAACTATTATTTAGGATCAAATTTATTTTCTTTTAGGTTTTTAATTTTTTGTTTTGTATTTTATGTTAGAGATCATCTTTGGTTTTTCCTTATTTACATGAGGTAAATTCACGACAGAATTTACTTTTATTCAAAAATTAAAAAATAATAAAAAGAAATAGGAAAAAACAAGGCAAATATAACAAAAACATAGCAAAAGGATTATGTAGGAGGTGAAACTTGACAAGAAGAAGCTCCATAACAAGGAATCATGACTGAAAGAAATGGAAATTATGGAAGATTAATTTTGGGAGACTATTCCATTCCAACATTCTACAACATTGTATGGATGCGAAACTAAAGCATTATGCCTATAGCTGCAAATAATTTTAAAATTAAACTAACATTTATCCAACTAGTTCAATAAAATTAATCTGGTATTGCTGACTTAGAAGATTTAAACCTTCACATAACAAATTTCCTCCAACATTTGGAATATCATTAAGATGAACGGGGTTTTGGAATAAGGGTTGAGATTATTTCCATTCTCTGGAAGAGATCATGGTAAGTGTTGATTTTAAGAGCAAGGGAGTAACATGATCATTTAGAAAGATTTGATCTTCAAAATTCTCACTAAATGTTTTTCACCATCTAAATTCATCAAGATGCACGAAATTACTTGTTTCACACAAAGAGAGGTGTAACCTTTCTATGGGGATGAGAGATTCAAGAAACTTTTAAGGAAGTCTCCACTCCATAGCATCGTGCATTATGGACTTAAACCATTAATTACGATTAGACGTTTTTTTTTTGGATTCACATAATATAAATACTGAGGATGAAGGTAAAAAATTAATTAAGATTCTAACTTCAAATTAATGAGTATTAAACGTAAATCATAAAGTTCTAGAAAGAAGAGGAGTAATGAAGCTTGAAATTCATGATATTGTATATGTTCAAGGTAAAATAACTTTTCATTAATTTAACAGCTTTGACAAAGTATGTTCAGACCATACAATTAAGAATTCGTTAGCTGTACACATAAAAAATTTAGGTCTATTTAATTCGTCGAGTAACCTAGCTCAACTTATTTTGCAAGTCTAATGTCGGTTGGATTTAAATGGATCGAATTATCCACTTACTTAGCTTTAAATAAAATTTTAAATATTCTTCTTCCTCTTAGTAGGTTGTTATTTTAATAAAAATAAAAATAATTTTATTTTCTACAAAATTCTCTTTATTAATTTCTCACCAACATTTAAATTTTCTTTCCATTTTCTTCAACTTTTAACATTTTGTAGAATTTTATTAAGCAACCAAAACTGAAATTCTATTTTGTTTAAATTATACATTATTTTCTTATTCTATTTGCACAATCAATTATCATTTAACTACCTTAACTATTCTCTACAATTGTATTCTCCAACGGTAATTTTTAACTAAGTTTACATTATCTTTATATTTAGTGTATTTAAATACCATTTTAAAATTCAAATAAAATTATCTTAATGAAAAGATTCAAAATAAAAATTTAATTATATTTTTGTTTTTACCTTTTAATTTTTATTATCATTAAATTTTTTTTAGAAATTTAACATAACCAAATATTGTACAAGTAAGTGTCTAGTTGTCGTAAAAGGAAATAAATAAAGACAATGTAAAGGAAAGAAGAGAAAATTAAATGAACTATGAAAGTACTAGACAATAATCTTAAGATTTTATGTTAGTTTAAAACTAGCAATTACTTTCAAAACACTACGACTATTGAATTATTTAACATGAACAAAATTAACAAAACAATATTATATTTAAGAAGAAATGAAAGGAAAGAATCGATTTCACATGAAGGAAAATGGAGATCTTTTTTTGAATTTTTTATAACTTTAGGAAATCAAATGATTTGACGTGAAAACAACAATCTCTTTTACATCACTACAATTTACGCTATTGTCAAAAATTTTGTTCATGTATCATACTTTATATAAACATGTCTTAAGGTAATATTAGTTTGAAGTGAGTTTTTATCTAATGTCATTTACATGCAACTTTTTTTCTATGAAACTCTTTTAATTCTTATGTTTGTTATTTGCTACTTTCTTTTTGATATTGACGACTCTTGAAGATAACATTAAATATAAATATATAGTTTATATTTTATCCTCAATTACTATATAGATGGAGAAAAAAACATTACCAGCAAATTGCATGCTATCATTTGAGCTCCATGTATCCATCCAATCATAGGATCATTTATAGGATAGGAAACAGGATTTATCCCAAGTAAATTTCTTTGAGTAAATCTATAGAATAAAATAGTATCAATTAATGTGATGTGAATAATATGACAAAAGAAAGGAAATAACTTCCATTTGATTGTCTAAAACTACATGTATCACCGTGCTAGTCTTTTAAAGATTTTGTCCAACAAATTTATTTTTTTAATATTTAAACCATCATCATATTAGTCTCCTAAAGATTTTATTACTAGATTTGTTTCTAGATTATAGATTTATTTTATTTCTAAATTGCTCTGTCCAAGATCTAAGATATCACTATATTCATGATAAAATCTTTGATGAACTAATTTAATTATAAATTAAATGTTTTAGGATTAATTTGGTTACAAAATTTTTAAAATTAAAACTAAAGTAATGATACAAAAAATTATAAAATTGTTTGGTGAAAAAAAACTTGATGTCAAATTAAGTGATTCATAAAATTTTAGACACTCGATAGTCCTCAATTTAAAGTTTTGAATAATTTTAAAATTAAAACAAATTTTTAATTTTATAATTCAATTCTCAATTTTTTGTAGTTTCTAGTTTCATAAAATTATAAGATTTATTTTTTGTTAGTCACAAAAATAATGATAAAATATGGTAAACTAGTCTAATTAATTATACTCATGAAGAATGAGCTATAGTGGAATTGGACGGTGGAGGGTGCAAGATAATGAAGACTTTGGTACATGAAGAGCTTTGGACGATTGCAACCACAGTAGCAAAAGGTGCTTAGACGGTGCTGACAATTAAAGATGTCATATATTGTTATTGATAGAGTTTTAGATAAAAGATATGTAAAGACTCAACTTTGTTCGAATTTATTTTTAAATGTTGAATTTCTGAAAGTGAGGGAAAATAGAAAAAATATTTATAATAATAGTTTAAACATTTTTTTCTTAATCATTTTATTATGTTTTACAAATTAAAAAAATTTTCAAAAAATATTAACAATAAAATTTAATCCTTATAATTACCTTCTTTTTAGAAAAACTTTAAAAAATATATTAGTGATAGATATATAATAAAAATAAAAATCTTCTTTAATTAATTGTTCTAGTTATTATCACACGCTTCTCTCCCTTCATTCAAGGAAGCAAATCAATACATATGAGGGAGGGTTTAAGGAGATGAAATGTTGTAGTTCCAAATTTGGATTCCTTCCACCCTCACATACACTCTTTCTGAACAGAAATGGCACCATCTCTGCCAACAAATTTCTTTTACTTCAATTTCATAAATTCTGTTTACGCTTCTTACAATAATCACATTCTTGGATAGCTTTCACACCAATTACTAAGGCTACAACTCACCATCTCTGCCAGCAATTCAGGAGAATCGAAGTGGCTTAAGACTGAGAAATAGTAGCCTAGTAGATCCAATTCTACTTAGTCGCAATGCCTTCGGATTAATTGTATTTCTGTATGACTCGCTTTTTATCAAACTCAGTAAACATTGGGATGGTTTTTGGTTTTTCTTGTCAAGAGCTTTAACAATAGTTTTTGTTTTTAATAAATATTCAACAAATTTTAAATCTCAAAAAACGTATCCTAAATTTATGTAGTTTCTATTTTTACATGTTTTTTTGAAATACTAACAATTTTCAATACAACCATCTGTCCTCCTCATATGTATATATAAATGGGAAATATTATTTTTAAATAAATAAAAATTATAAATTATATAATTTAAATAAATATTTTAAATAAATATTTTAATTCTAAATCCATACTAAAATTTAAATTTGTCCGAGTATGTAGTACTGTACCTGTCTTAAACAATGTGTATTAATGTATTTAGAGTATTAAATATAAAATTAATTCAAAATTATACCTTCTTGTTAGATTTATCAAAATTTATAATCGGTTGAATTCCGTTATCATCAAAAGTTAAATTGCTTTCAATTTTTTTAAATAAAATTATCACAATTATTTTTTAAATTTTAATTTTAATTTTTAAACAAACTCTCTTTAAAATATTTTAAAATTATTTCTCGATAAAAAATTTTCTTAAAACAAATCAAACTTTGTTTATATTTTATTCTTTTATTATGAATAAATAAATATATTATTTAAAAAAAATTATTTTTCATGTTAAGAAGGGATAAATAAATTTTTATTTAAAATTATATATTTAACTTTTGGTACATTTTTTAAAATGATATTTTCTAATTAAATTACAAATCTATATTTTCACATTATATTTTTTTAAATATTTTTTTAAAAATAAATTTTGATGAAGACTCTATTTTTATATTTTTTGAATTAAAATTATTTTTTTTATAAATTTTTCATCCTGTTATAATTTAGGTTGCGATAGTGGAGGTTGTCAAATGACAATAATGATAAATGGTTGTAGAATGACTATATCAGTGGAATTGTTAAGTAGCGGCCATAAATTTTAGGTAAAGATAATGATGAAGAAGAATGTTAGGTTATGATAATAACATTGAAGGGTATTGAATATTAATGATGGTGATGAAAATTGTTAAGTGGTGAAGGATAAGGCGACAATAGCAATGATGATGGAGAGTGTTAAGTGGTGGTGGTGATGGCGGTGAAGAGTATTGAGCGACGATGATGGAGGATATTGGATGATGGTGATGATAATGGTAAAGAATATCAAGGCAACAATAATAATGATGGCAAATGGTGTTAGATAATAGTGGTAATAATAGAAAATAGTGTTGGACCATGTCAATGACACTGAAAGGGGTTAGGATGATGCAGAGGTCATCCCTCAAACTCCACAAGCACCTCTTGAACCCATTACTAGGTTCAAGGCAATGAAGTTGCAGGAAGATGTTGAAGCCCTACTCTCTTTGCATGAAGTACCTATGGAAGCTTCGTGTTTTCATGTTCTTACTATCTTTTTTATTGTAATATAGTCTACATATTTTTTTTATATTAGGTCTAGGATTTCCTAAAATGTATATAGAATTTAAGGAACCACTTTTCTTTATATTTTCTTTGGATTTTAGCCATTTAAGCTAGTATTTAATATTAGATTTTAGGAGGTCCAAGAAAAGCATCACCTAGGAAACAGAAATGACATGTCTTAACCCCAGTCCTTTAAGGTCTATGTAAATAAACATCATAACTTTATAATTTACACTTTAGAAGCTATTTCTTACATTTTTTAAATTTAAAAGTACTTTGATAATATTTTTTTTTTATAGTCTCCTCTTTAAAGATTAATTTTTGAATCAATAATAAAGTCTTTCTTATCATTAGATATAAACATCAATATAACATAGATGAAGGATTATAGAATACTCTTCTATAAACATTTTTGGCACCTTTCATTTTATAATTTTTTTTTAATTATCTTTTTTTTTTCATTTTTTATATTTTTATGCTTTAATTTTCACATTTATTTCTTGAGTTTTATTTTTTATTTTTTTGTGTTTTTTTAGTGTTTTCTTCAAGTCATAAATCCACCCAAGTGTTCTTCAATTCATGAACATATTAGGTGATACCGATGAATGTTTCTAGTTAATTATCGACAATAATAACAAGTGTGGGGTAGACATAGAGTTGCAGAGTGGTGGTGATGAATAAAAAATATATAATATCTTTTAAATTAAAATTTCCAATCACAAATTTATGTTTTATGATTTTAAAATTTAAGACAAAATTATTTTCAATCCTATTTTAATTAAACATGTGTTATTTTGAAATTTTTATTTAAAAAAATTAAAAACTCAACTATTCTAAACAGAACCTTAGAAAATCAATTAAAAGGTTTTTTGAAAAAAAACATACATGTGTTTAACCAAAACAACCGAAGCCCGTTTGATGTTAAGAAAAAAAATATATGCACATGGGCTCAAATTCAACGGCGAAAAACAAAATCTTAGTATATCTAAAAAGAGTTGAATCACCTGATAACGTCAGTTGCATGTCTTTCGGCAATATTTTCAAGTTCTCGACCTCTCAAGCTATGCTGCCCAACGTGATCGCGATCAATCCACCAGTTTTTATACTCAGCTTTTGACTCCTTTCTGGAAATCAAATTCGTATATTCGAGATTATCATCCTCCTCTTCCTGATGAGATAAAAACCAAATAAATCACATAAAGCTGATTAGAAAGGTCTTGATTAGTTATCTAACTCAATATAAGCAAAATTTTCATCAGATTAGAAAGGTCTTGAATCTGACATCTTCATCCTTAGACGTCTGTGATTCTTCCTCCTGTACCATCTTCATTAGATCAAATTGTTTAGTTGAAATCAGAATTTTTCCCTTCAATTTTTCTGGAGAAGGGAATTCTTTTATGTAATTTGAATCAGGGCGAAACAACATGTTTCCAAATACTTCATTGAAAATCTGTATTCAAACATGTTTATTTCCATTAAAAAATGTTATTACATCAATATCAAACTATGATAGTGGCTTAATTAGCCTTTATTGCATGTAAGGAGTTATACAAACCAACCTTGGCCACTTTGCCTTTAAGTAGTAGCAGATCACCTATTTTGTATTCAAAATCTATGACAACAGGATAAGGAGAGGTATAAAATGCATATTCCATAATGGATTTCAAACAAGCTCTGAGTTTCACCGAAGCGTGCAGCATAGTCCTACAGTTTTAAAAGAAGTCAATAAGTTTGAGTTATATGAACGTTGAAAGTTGCAGTGCACATTATAGAAAGTGGAGAGATATACAGATAAGAATACCATATTAATTAACTATAAGATACCGGTCATAACAAATAATAGATTTTTACTAACATCAATTCTTAGGCCATACTATAGAACTTGATTAAAAAATAGCTTTAAATGAATGAAAAAAAAAAACAATTGAAAGACAAATATTAATTAAGTTAAACATCGACCTAACTCAACATTTAGTAAACTATATATTATATTAAAATTAGATTCATCAAACTTAATTCTAAAATATAAATAAATACATATATGAATAAATAGAGCATAAGATAACAATCTTATAAAAAAAGAGCATAAGATGACAATCTTGTTATAAGGAAAGATAAATTTTAATAGAGCTATTAGACATATTTTTTGTTTTTTTTTTATATTTTTAATATTTCAATATAGTTTAACAATTTAAGAATTTGTTATAATGTATAATTTTTTAAAATTTTATTAGAAGTTATTGGTTTATCTTTTTAATTTTCATAAGTTATATTTTAATGTAATAAATATAACATATTTTCGTTGTATGAAAAATTAAATTACAATAAAATGCTAAGTAATTTCAATTTTTTTTTCTCTTTCTTACATTATCAGTGGTATCAAAAGTTTAGTTTAGAGGGTGAAAACATGTGACTAGAGATACTTAATAAATGGTTACAAATTCCAATTTTGTGTAATTAACTATCTCATATTTTGATGGTTATTATGATCATTGGAGCATGTTAATGAAAAATATTTTACTATAAAAAAAGTATTGACAAGTTGTGTCCAATAGAATTCCTATTATTACCACGTGCACTACAATGTTAAAGGTACAAAAAGTTGAAATAGATAGTTTGGAGGTCAAGGGTCTCAAAGCTAAAAACTATTTATTTCAAGCAATTGATCATGCAATATTGGAGACTATCCTTCACAAGGAAACCTCCAAGCAAGTATAAAATTCCATAAAAAAAGTTTCAAGATTTAACAAGAGCAAAGAGGCAAAACTTTCAAGCTTTTCGTGTGGAGTTTGAAACATTTCAAATGAAGTTAGGAGAATCAATTGCAGATTACTTTTCTCAAGTGATGACAATTGTCAACAAGATGTGGATCAATGGAGATAAGATAGCAAATATCATTGTTGTTGAAAAAAATACTTCGTTCATTGACACCAAAATTCAATTTTGATATTTATGTTGTAGAAGAATCTAAATATATAGATAATCTTTCACTTGATGAGTTTCAAAATTCATTGTTGGTTCATGAACAAAATTTCAAGGTAAAAGAGGCAAATGAATAAGCGTTGAAGGCATCAATAGAAAATTATATTATTGTGAACGGAGGTCGAGGAAAAGGTAGAGGTCTTGGAAACTGTAAAAACTCAATTATGTCCGAGGCCCTCAATCATTAAAATTAACCAAAAGTTAAGTTAATTAAAAATTTGAAAAGATGTAAAACAGAAAACAGAAAAAACAGAAAGCAGAAAATACAGAAAACAGAAAGCAAAAAATAAAAAATAAAAAAAATAAAAGGGAAATTAAAGAATAAGTAAAAATGATAAATAAATAGAAAAAAAAATAAAAATAAAAAATGAAAAAGGTAAAAAAAATGAAAATTGAAAAAAAGAAAAAGCTGAAAAATCAAAATAGGGAACAAAAATTTTGAAATCAAAGGGGTTGGCTTTTGGCTCCTAGAAAGGGATGGCTTTTGGCCCTTTGAAAGGACTTGGCCCTTGCTAAGAGAGAGGAGGCTGGCTTTTGGCTCTTTGAAAGAGCTTCACCCTTGCCAAGAAGGGATGTGTCTATATATACCTACAAACAAGAAAAGAAAAGGGCTTTTTCTCATTTTTGGAAATTCTGGGGAGGAGGAGAACTTGGAGTCTTAGAGGAGGGATTTTCAGAACCTTTGAAGGGAGGACCTAGGAGACTCTCTGGCCTTCAATTCAGCCCTTGTTCTGTGTTTTAATTCATGCGGATTCAAATGTAGCTTACGACGATTTGAATTTTGCAAGCACGCAATTTTAGAAAATCACTGTTCACTAACTCTGTAAAAACATCTGTTTTAATTTTCTAAAATGTGTGCAAGCGGATTTTAACACGAACAAGCAGTCCTTCTCTGCTGTTCTGTGTTTTGATTCGTGTGGATTCAAATGCGGCTTACGACGATTTGGATTTTTGCAAGCACGCAACTTTAGAAAATCACTGTTCACTAACTCCACCAAAAAATGTCTATTTCAAAATATCTGTTTTAATTTTCTAAAATGTGTGCAATCGGATTTTAACACGAACAGGCAGCCTTCTCTGCTGTTCTGTGTTTTAAATTCGTGTAAATTCCAAATACGGCTTACGACGATTTGGATTTTGCAAGCATAAATTTTAGAAAATCTCTATTTACTAACTCTGTTAGAAAACGTCTATTTCAAATATCTATTTTAAATCTCTAAGATTCGTACAACTGATTCTAATGCGAATGAGCAACCTTCTCTGGCATTCAGCGTTATAGTCGTGCAAACTCACTCACGGCCTACGACGGTTTGGGTTATGCAAGTACGCAATTTTAGTCTATTCAAAAATCAATCCTATCCTCAAATCACCCCTCTACTTCTTCAAAAGATCAAGTCTCTTAAAACCAGAACTACGTAAGCCTTGAATTTCCCATTGCACCGGGGAATACGTAGGAGCAGGATCAAGTCCTGTCAGGCTAACCTCCATCAACCTATTTATTTTCAAATTAATTAAGGGATCAAACTATTTTCAAATAATCACACACTCATTTTAAGTCTTGTTCCTTGGAGCAGGCGAGTGAGGTGCCTAACACCTTCCCTACTCGTAACCGACTCCCGAACTTTGAATCTCATCCATTGAGTCAGGGTTTTTCCAAATCTTTTTCCCTTAAACAAAAATTTGGTGGCGACTCCACAATAAAATCAAATTATTTTCAAATTTTAGCGAGTTCGTCGTCTCATCGGAATTACGGTTGCGACAGATGGCGACTCCACTAGGGACTTTTAGAGAGTCAAACCCTGTTTCAAATTGAGTGTATAAATGCATGTTGATCCCTTTTCTATTTATTCACATGTTGTTATTTATTTCTTATATTCATGATAATTCAAGTTTGTATGTTTCTCACCCTAGGGTAGAAGACATATATCTATTGTGTTTCAAATTGCAGGTTATTCTATACATTCTAGTCCTACATGCATAACATGAGTGGGGCCCTACACCCGGGTCCGAGTGAAAACCTAGGACTAGAGGGGTTTAGTGGTGTCACTTGGGATGCACGTCCCGTTTGACTATCACGAAAACTCCAACTAGAGTGCGTCTTTTTCTTAGTGCCCTGCAACTGGTAGCCTTCTCTACGGTTGTAGCAAGCACTAGGAATTAGAACTTGGCTCTAGTGACCATCATAACCTCCAGGATTACAAACTACCCTGTGTGAGAAGCATATATTAGAAAGACCTTAGATCTATGTCACATTACCTCACATATGACACAAAAAAAAAGGGGGTGTAAACACCCGTTTATGTCCGAGACTTGTTTTAATATAAAAGAGATTCAAAATGAATTAGAATCAAAATTAAAACAAACAGAAAACAGAAAACAAACAACAGACAAACAAAAACAGGCATTGAAAGTTTTCTGAAAAAATAAAAAATAAAAATGAATTTGTAATTTGGTCCTAAATCAAAATGAACTAAAAACAGAAAAAAGAAAAACAAGAAAAACAAGCAGAAAACAGAAAAAAGAAAAACAAGAAAAACAAGCAGAAAACAGAAAACAGAAAACAGAAAACAGAAAACAGACAAAAGTCATTTAGTTTTTTTAACAACCAAATAAAAAGTATAAAAATTTATAATAATAAACAAAATTAAAATCTGAAAATTTTGAACCAAAAGAAAAATAAATAAAATAAAAAAAAATGAATAAATGAATAAATAAGTAGAATAAATAAATAAAAGCTGATTCTGAAAAAAATAATGCTGAAATAATGAAAATAATAACAATAAAAAATAATAAAAATAGAAATGAAATCAAAAGAAATGAAAATCTGTTTTTTTTCGTTTTCTGGAAAATTAATCAAAACTGGGAAAAGTTGAAAAAGGCGAAGGACGAAAGAGCAAATAGAAGAAAAAGCCAAAGTTTTTTTATTTGCAAAAGAGGACAAAAGCAAAAGGAAGGGAAGAAGGCGAAAATGAGAGGGGATGCTTTCTTTTCCAAAGCTATAAAGGAACAACAGATGGTAAGGTGGCAGGGGTTCTCCTTTTTTGGAAATTGGAGGATTGAAATTCATCTTTGCCTCTTGTAGAAGACCTGGCTAGGAAACTTCAAGAATCAGAAAATCATTCGTTTAACTTCTGGAGTGAAGAGTACCAGAAGCACCTAAGCGCCTGAGAAAACGAGCTCTGATCACCGGCATTCGACGTGGGGTTTTCTCTGAGCCTGCAAAGAGGTTAGTTATTCGATTCTTGTTAGATCGAGTTGCATAGAACGCAGTGGCTCTAAAAGTTGCAGGAAATTAAGCGTCATTCTTGATAGGTTCTGTATTTACAACTAGTTGGTTGCATAATGTATGTGAACATTGCATAGCAGCGTGTGTAAAATTTGCATTGATCATATATTTAATGAAATATGGATGATTTTGAGACGGAAAATCAAGAGAAAAATTGATTCAGGATTATAGAAATTGGCCCGGAAAATGAGCGAAGGTAGGAAGATGAAAACCTCTGTTCTTGATTCAATCAGTACTTGTATAAAACTTGAATTAAAAGACTCAATTTCTTCATCATATATAACTCCAGAGAAGAGTATTATATCACAAGAGGAGGAGGGAATCAAGATTCAAAATAAAAAAAAAACTAACACAAAAAAAAGAGGAAAAATCAAAAGAACAGGGCTCAGAAGAAGTTTGCTCGCAGAGGATTCTTGGCTTTCTCAGGTTCCCTTTTGTTTTTTTTTGGCAGCAAAAAGTTCTTTCTGGACAGGGGAAGATTTCTATCAGCTCTTCAGCATTCCTTGAGGGAGATCCTTCTTAAGATTGCTCTCTGTTCTTCTAGATTTCCGTCATCTGCGATAGAGAAATTAGTTTTTGTCCTCACCTTCCTTTAGCTCCTCTTTAGTTCCCTCGGCTGATAGGCAGAGTTTCTTTCATTTTCTGTTTAGCGACTCAAGGTTAGGTTCACATTCTCATCTCTTTGGCACCTGTATTTGTTGTTCTGTTTCTCTTTTTGTACATTGTCTCTAAGCTTTGAATGAATTGTGTGTCGAAATTCATAAGGAATCTGATTCTTAGCTAACTGTGATGTTTGTTTAAATTCTAATTCAGAATTGTTAGCTAGATTGCATATATGCTTCTATGCAGAAATAAGATTAAGGTCCTTAAGAAATCTGTAAAAGTTGGTCCATGTATTCGTCTTACATGCAAAACCTCAATCTTGATCATTAAGTGAACATTAGGATCTAACTTGTAAGTTTGTTTGAGCTTAGAGATCTAGAAAGCTATTCATCTCTCAGAACCTTTTGAATTCAATAATTGCTCAATAATCAGATATAAATGAGACTTTAGGAAAGTAAGGATCTCCATTTCTTGTGTTAGTCTCTGCCATATCGTATGACACCACAAGAACAACCGGGAGAGCGGTAAGCATCACAAATCTCAGGATTAGAAGCATTTGCCCATGCTTAATACGAGTCTAAGTAAGATAGACCTTAGAGAAAGGTTCTAGCCAAAGTAATAGAGGGACTTTTCTCTTTGAATAAGCATAGATGTGCTAAGGATATTCGAACTCAAAATAGGTACAAGTGTTGTTCCTATATAAGTGCATCATGAGAACCACATGATCCTACTCATCCGAAGACCAAAATTTAGATATGCACTTCTGTTCTTATCTGAACGAGCTTAAATTGATCCTTTGTTGTCATAAGGTGGCAAGGTTTTGTCTAAGAAATCTTGAGATGTTTTCATTCTGAGAATCTATTAGCATGGTTCACCCGGAATTCATTAGTGGACAAAGGGGCATGATCGCAAATGGTTTAGATCGTAATTTGATCTTGGATGAGGCTTTGGTCGAAGGAGGATAGTCCCCAATCTAGTTAAAGGCAAACGGAGATTCCCGGTTAAGTAAGTTGTGGCTGCATCAACTTGGGCAATGCACCTAAGTATAAGATTAATCCAGGGAATAGTATATCAATTCAGTTAGGACTTTAAAAGGTCAGAGTAGCCCAGTTTCAGGAGTTCTACACCTCTTGGAGACAATTTTAGCTGTTAGTTTATGTCATAACAGAACCAAGTCCAGCCCCTTGCAGAGGTTGTTAGACCCTATATTGAAGCACAAGGCATCAGACAAACACTATTCAAAAGCGATCGGACACCTTTAAGGAAGCGTGGATTCAAGCTCAGGATGATCGGGTTTCAATGGATCCGGTGGCTGAAAAATGCAAAGGATCATCAATTCAAGGCCTCTTGCAGCTTACTAAAAATGGAGTGCCTTTGTTTAAATTTGTGCTCAAATGAAGGAAAGATTTTTTTGCTACAAGGAATAGTTTAACTTCGCTGAAGAAGGGTGATTTAAGCTGCTGTTTTACATTCTACCTCCATGTAACAAGCCCATGCAATTTCCATTCAGAATGCAAAACTGGCTCAAATCCCAGAAACTGGTTTAATCTCAAAAGCAAGGAATATATGTCAAAAAGGGGTGGGTAGCTCAAATGGTCGAGTGCTCTATATACCTTCTCTAAACCTTGGGTTCGATCCCTGCAGGGGGTCTTAATAAGCATTAATAAAAAAGGGAGCAGGCATGGGTCTTCATATTGGTTTTGCCAAACATAGAACATGGGGTGAATAGCTCAAGTGGGTGAGCGTTTCACCTAAGCCCATCGGGAGGTTCGAAACCGCCCGAAGGCAGATTCTTCTTTTAATAACCCAACCGTGTCCTACAGGTTAATTACTACAATCGCCCCTGATTCCAAAATTCCCAGTATGTCCCTGCCCTTAAAATTACCACACTGTCCTCAGGAATTTCCTTAATTCCCAGTATGTCCCTGTCAGTTAATTATAAATGACCATACTGCCCTTGGCCAATTCACCTAATCCCTATTCTATCCAAGATTAATAAAAAATTCCAGAAAATAATAAAAAATGTAGAAAATTAAAAATTTACAAAAATTACAAAAAAGTCAGAAAATCATTAAAAATTTACAGAAATTCAAAAACATCAATTCAGAAAATTAAAAAATTCAGAAAATTAACTAAAATTACAGAAAAATTAGAAAATTCAGAAAATTAACAAAAATTTAGAAAAAATAAGAAAAGTTCCAGAAAATTTAAATAAGAAAAATTAATTCCAAAATTTAGAAATTTAGATAAAAATTAAGGAAATTTCTAAAATAAATAGAAATAAAAAAAACTAAAAAAATATATTAGGAAATTAAGAAAATCCATAAACATTAATAAACGTTCAGAATTCATAAAATACAGAAAATTTCTGGAAATACAGTAAAAAAGAAAACGAAAAACCTTTTATTACATTCAAACTTTCTTTTATTCAAAGATTGACGCCTTCTACAAAATATTTCTTTTTCCAAAAATTTAAAAATCTTTTTCAAGTATTTTAGGATCTTCGAGTCTCACGCAATGGGCTCTAAATGGGGAACTGGCGGTTTACCTGCTGTTCAACGTTTAGTAGTTCGTATAGGTCCTTGTGCTGCCTTAGCCGCCTCGGACCTTATGCATGAGTGGATTTGAGGTCCTTTTTAAATTAAAACAAATATATATCTTTTCCTAAACGTTTTGAGATTCTAGGTCTCACGAATACTCTGAATAGGAATCGCGGTTTACCCGGCCGTTCAACGTTTAGCGGTTCAGTATAGGTCCTGTCTTTGCCTTAGCGCCTCGGACCTTGTGCATGAGTGGGCCAAAAATCCCTCCCAAAAATAAAATTTCTTTTCGAATAGTAAAATCTTCAAACATTTCTTCAAAATAAGATCTTTAAGATAATCTCTTCTTAAGCATTTTTGCAGGTCAAGCCTTCACAAACCAAATAATCCTCTCAAGCATTTTTGAAGGTCAAGCCTTCACAAACTAGAACTACGTAAGCCTTGAGTTTCCCATTGCACCGGGGAATACGTAGGAGCAGGATCAAGTCTTGTCAGGCTAACCTCCATCAAATTATTTTTCACTTTAAAGGAATCAAACATTTTCAAAATCACGCACTCAGTTTAAGGGTACCGTTCTTCGGAACGGGCAAGTAGGGTGCCTAACACCTTACCTCACATATGACACAAAAAAAAAGGGGGCAAAAACATATTTATTTTGGGAAAAAAACACAAAATATTAAGATTTGAAATTGATTTAGATTAGAAAAAAAAAAGCCAAAGAAAATTGGAAACTAAAAAAGGAAGAAAATAAACAGATTTGACAAATGAAATCAAAAAATTAAAGAAAATTCAAAAAATAATTTCTTATACTAATAAGTGAAACTGGGGCAAATTTTTGCCTAAACCAATTCAAATTAAGATTTTGGAACATAAAGATATACAAATCCAAAAGTAGAGGAGAGTTAGAACATTTGAAAAAGAAATAGAAAAATTAAATTACTAAAATAAATAGATTATGGAAAATCCAAAAAAAGAAAAAAGAAAAATTGAAAACAAAAAATGCTTTTAGGTTTGAAAGAAAACTAGGGAAATTCTAGCAAAACCAAAAGATTTTTTGTTTTAGCAAAACTAAAAAGTACCAAAATTACTAAGAATCCAAAAAGAAGCCAAAATAAATAAAGATCATTCAAAATGATCAACTTTCAAACCTCTAATTATTTGTGCATCCAACATTGCATTCATCCATTTGTTAAATAAGTTTATCATCGATTTTGAAAATTATCCCCACCTCCCTCATTTTAATATTCTCAAGATTAACATTTTTATCATTCATTGATTTTGGCATTCACATTGTTTCTCAAAATTAATTTTTAATTTAACAAAAAGATTAAAATTGAAGACAGACAACTTTCTCAAGATCTTATATAGAACCCGTTCCAAATCAAGAATCATGGATGAGTTGGAGAGACAAAACAGGAACCGAAAAATGAGGTCAAATCTCTAAAGGAACAGATGGCCAAGCTGATGGAGGCCATCCAATCATCCAAACAAAAAGAGGCAAGGAATCTCTACGGGGAGAACCAAATGACCCGTCATATCCTCCTGGGTTCACTCACAAAATCTTGACATTAACCATGCCTCCACCAACCGAAGGGGTTTATTATGGGTTTCCTCACCACCATACACATACACTACCCCAAACACAAGCTCAAACACAAACCCAAACACATAACCTACCGCCAAACACCATTCCACAAGCATACCAAACAAGTGCTGTTGGGAAACGAATCCTATGTTCACTTAGAGGGCCTCACCCTATGTACATACCATTTTTCTCAAGCTCACCATATGCTAGAGGAACACCCAAGCCATCCTTCAAATGAGGATGCGAAAAGTGGAGAATCCTAGAAGATAGAATCCAGGCAATCGAGGAAGCGCTTATGAAGCCAAAATGCGGGTCGATCGTGTTTCGGGTTCTAGGCGTGGTCATCCTCCAAAATTTAAGGTTCTGAATTCGAGAAATATCAAGGAACCAACTGTCCAAAAACACACGACTATGCTAGCAGAAGATGTCGCATGTACCTACGATGAGAAGTTTGCTCATCCATTTCTTTCAAGACAGCTAACAGGGGCAGAATTTGGTACACTCAACTGGGAGCGGACACGCATCCGTTCATGGAGAGACCTTACCGAGGCTTTCACAAAGCGATTCATTTAATACGGAGATGGCCCCCGATCGGACTCGGCTCAGAATATGGCCAAGAAAGAAGAAGAAACTCAAGCGATGCACGCTTTCAAAGATGGAGGGAGTTAGTTTGCTCAGTACAACCTCCTTTATCCGAAAAGAGATGGTCGAGATGTTCGTGGACACACTCCAAAATCCTTTCTATGACAAGATGATTGGAAGTGTGACTTCTAGCTTCTTCGATGTCGTCATCATTGGAGAAAGGATTGAAGGTGGCATGCGCGGAAGTGGAAAGATCATGCAAAGGTCCGCGGGCGTAGTCAACGCTCGGTGGATCTGGGAAGAAAAAGGCAGGTGAAACCTACAATGTGGCTTCTGGTCAAGGCCAATACATTCCTCAAATGGCACAGTATGGTCCAGCTGGCTTTCAACCACCACCATATACACCATACACACCTTACTTACCATATCCTTACATTGCAGCTACATACCAAACACCATGCCCTCCTACTTACAACCATCCGACACAAGTTCGACCTCCAACACCATATACGACCCAAGCCAAGCCATGAGCCAAAATGCCAACCAAAGCCAGAAAAAGGAGAGGAAGCCCGTCCAATTTGACCCTATCCCAATCTCTTACACTGAGCTACTACCTTGGCTGATCCAAAACTCGCTGGTTGCGCCTTATCCTCTTAAACCTCAAGAGCCACCATATCCTAAATGGTACGATGCTAACGCATGAATCACGATTACCATGCGAGGTTCATCGGCCCATTCTACGGAGGATTGCCTAGCTTTGAAATGAAAGGTACAAGCCTAATCGATGCGAAATGGCTGGTTGGGAGGCTTGCTCTAATACAAAAAACAACAGTTGCCAAATCGCGAGCCCATCGACAGGTGAAAAGATGGGAGAAGCACGACAAGTTGCATTGTACAAATCAAGCTATCGAGGATACTCATCCAAAATTGTCGTACTTTTCAAAATCAATCTTTTGTAAACAAATCTCAATGAATAATACAAAAGTTACATTTTCATGTTTCTTGAGCACGTGCTTTACATTTTGACTTTACTTCTAAAATTTATCATCCTTTTCATCACTCAACCTATTTCTTATTCCTACACCAAAACAATAAATACCAATTGGTGAGGATGCGGTCTTTATAATAGAAGTAATCTTGAACGTCGAATTAATCAAGCTAAAGAGAAAACCCAATGAGAGACGAGATAAACAACCAGGGATTCTACATCGCCACTCAAAGTAAAAATATCCGTTGGAACCAAGTTTAAATCCAGGAAAAATTAGGGATCCAAGAAAAGATTCGTGAATTGGAAGCCTTAAATAATCCAGGACAAAATCAAGGTCAAAACATAAAATTCAAGAAGAGAAGAAAAGCTGGGTTAAAAAGCCAAAAATAATCCAGGCAAAAGTAGGTTAAAGTCAAAATAATGATCGACAAATTCATGATCGGAAAGGTCTTGGCTGGGTTCCAAAAGCAATTCAGGCAAAAATCGGGATCATATAAAAGCTCGCTAGGTCAACAATCAAAAACGACCCGGGCAAAGTTGGGCACAACCAAAATCAAGAGCTCGCTAGGTCGAAAACCCTTAAAGGGAGGCCTAGGCAAAAGTTGGGGCACAATTAAGCGAAGCCGCTGCAGTCGAAAACCCTCAAAGGCGGCCTAGGCAAAAGTTAGGACACAATCAAAGCGGAAGCCGCTAGGTCACAATAAAAGACGACCTAGGCAAGAAGTTAGGGCATAATCAAACCTTAAGCCCGCTAGGTCAACCATCAAAGAAGACCTAGGCAAAAGTTAGGGCACAATCAAGCGAAGGCCCACTAAGGCGAAAACCTCAAGGACGGCCTAGGCAAAAGCTGGAGCACAATCAACGAAGAAGCTAGGTCAACAACCTCAAAAACGGCCTAGGCAAAAGTTAGGGCACAATTGAGTAAAAAGCCCGCTAGGTCGGCAATCCTCAAGAACGACCTAGGCAAAAGTTAGGGCACAATCAAGAGCCCGCTAGGTGAAAACCCGTGGGCAACCTAGGCAAAAGTTAGACAATACAAAGACCTGCCTGGGTTGAAAACTCAAAAGAACAACCAGGCAAAAATTAAGGTCAAACTAGGAATTCCAAGACAACATGATATTCTGCACCTTATATCTTCTTAAAGCGGGGCAAAATTTTGCCATTTCTCAAAAGTTTGGCTAATTTGACAATCAAGATTATGAAAAGCAGCATTGGCATTTTTCATCAAAAGGTGCCATTTGGGCAATCGAACCCACCCCTTTCATCATCCTTTTCCTTTCAAGTACACCACCTTAAAACATACAACCTCAAAATTCTCTATCTCCTTCCTCTGACCATCCATCATCACTTTGCACACCTCAAAATGCACGTGCCATAAGGAAACATGAAAAATGTAAAAAGAATTAAAAAGGGATTAATTTTGAAAAGTCATGACAAGTCGGATAAATCCTCGGCCAGTTGCAACGCGACGGGATTTTTTCCCAAGGATTCATCTTCTTACCAACCAGGATGCCACCAAAGAAGAGTGTGTCTTACTCAATAATACGACCACCGCTGGATTTCAAAAATCCGGAAAGAAGATTTCAAAATTGACCAATAAGCCAAAAGATTGAGTCGATCCAGCTCGCTTGATTCTTGATCCCTTTCACACCAACTACGGGGGTTGTTTAGAAGGAGGCGTCGAAAAAACAAAAAAATCAAGAAAACAAAAAATTTTACACCATTTCATGGTTTGCATTCAATAACATATGTCTAATCAAATAATTATTTCAAGCATCAAAATAAGAACCCCACATCATTTCTGCATTTATTCAAGCATCATTAACACCGCATTCTTTTCACTCATTCAAACAGCACATAAGCATCTTTTTATTCAAGCATCACACGACCCATTTTTCAAAAGTAATTAAGACCTAGGTAAAATTGCCCAAATCAGTCATAATTAAAACTGAATCAAGTCCAAACTAGGGCAAACGCTTGCCCACAAAAAAGTTCAATTTGAGGTCATCCTCGATTGGATCAAGTCCAGGGCAAACATTTTTCCAAGAAAGATTTGAATTCAAGAACAAAGTTAGGCAAGCTTTTGCCTAGAAATTCAAGTTGAGGCGATCCTCAATTCAAAAATTTCATAACGAGAGGAGACATTCGCCCGAGATAATTCAAATCGAGAGACAATCGAAAAATTTTGAATCAAGTTCAAACAAAGGCAAACACTGGCCCACCAAATTTCAAACTGAGGTCATCCTTAAATTTTCAGTCAAGTTCAAACTGGGGCAAACATTTGCCCAAGAAAATCCAAGTTGAGGCAATCCTCAATTCCTCAACTCCAATCAAGTTCAATAGGCAAAGTTTCCTAGAAAAACTCAAGTCAAGCTCATCTTCAATCTCATCGAGAGTAAATCAGGGGCAAACACTTGCCTAAAATCCCTTCAAATCAAGACATCCATCAATTATCAAGAATCCTCTAAACTGGGGCAAAATGGTTGCTCAAGTATTTTCAAGAAAATAATTATCAAGTATCTATCTTCATTCCACCCTGTCAACAACAGGACCTCCGCATGATTCTCGTCTGTCTTAACAAGCTCATTTACATCATTTTATCAACAATAGGCTTTCCTTCGATACCTATCCTAATAGATTCTTGTCTTTTTTCCTTTGCCTCTATTAAGGTCATTCATGCTTTGCCGCCCCCAACAGGCCATTCTTTCAAGTTAGTATAGATCACTTTACTTTTCCTTTGCACATCTAGCAGGCGCATCTTTCGTCAACAATGGATCTTTTTTTTTTTTGCCTTGTCTTAACGAGACTTTTATCTTTCCTTTTTCCTGTCTAGTAGGCTTATTTTTTATCGGGAGTCCATCTACATTCATCCTGTCTTAGCAAGATAGTTTTTCGTCATTCATTTTACCTATCTTAACGAGGCTTCTTTCATTCCCCTTTGCCTCTCTACCAGGCTTGCATCTTTCCTTTCGGGATCCTTTCTTTGTTGCTGTCTTAACGAGGCCTCTTTCATCTTTCATTTCCTTTGCCTATCAAGCGAGGCTTGCATCCTCCACATCAACAACGGAGGACTTCAAGCATATTTAATCTTTTGTCACTGTCAAGCGAGGTTTGCATTTATCCCGCAAACGACGGATGTCATCATTTGCATCTTCCGGCAACGAGCGGGACTTCATTTGCATTCTCCTCATCAGGCGGGACTTCAAGCATGTCTATTTTTCCTCACATCAGCAGAGTTTGCATTTATCCCTGGCAACAACGGGATGTCATCATTTTCCCATCACGGACCCCATGTCTATTTTCCGTCACCTCATTAGTTGGTTTGCATTTATCGGCAACGGCCAGGATGTCATCATTTGCATCTTCCAAGAACGAGCGGGACCTCATGTCTATTTTCTGTCCACAACGGGACCTCAAGCATGTCTATTTTTAAATCACTGTCAAAGGGTTTGCATTTATCCTGGCAACGAAGATGTCATCATTTGCATCTTCCCAAAAATACGGACCTCATGTCTATTTTCTGGTCAACAACAGGACATCAAGCATGTTTAATTTCTTGCGTCTTTTGTCAACAACGGACATCAAGCATGTTTAATTTCTTGCGGAGGACCTCATTTGCATTTCCCCCGACACGGATACCAAACATGTTTAATTTCTTGCATTTTCGCAACAACGGGATATCAAGCATGTTTAATTTTCTGCATTTTCGACGCTGACGGGACTTCTACATTCCCGTCAACAACGGATGCCTCATATTTACTTTCGCATCCTGGCTATTTAGGCTACAACACGTTTACTTTTCGATCCTGGCCTATTCAGCCCCTCGCACGTTATTTTTCTGCACCCTGGCCTATTCAGGCCCTGAAGACGTTTACTTTTTCGCACTGATGGCCTATTGAGGCCAGCGCATTTACTTCGCATCCTGGTCTATTCAGCCAAGCACATTTACATTTCTTTACGCATCCTGGCCTATTTAGGCCCTAACACGCGTTTTTTCAGCATCCTGGCCTATTCGAGGCCCTCCTCAAGTTTACTTTTCAGCCTTTCCTATTCAGGCCCCCGCACGTTTATTTTTCTCGCAAGACTCGGCCTATTCCAGGCCCCAAGCCGTTACTTTTTCGATCCGACCTCCATTCAGCCCTAGCACATTTACTTTTCTGCACAGTGGCCTATTCAGGCCCAAGCACATTTACTTTCTGCATCCTAGCCTATTTAGGCCCCATCACGTTTATTTTTCTACACCCTGGCCTATTCAGGCCCTAGCATGTTTACTTTTCTGCACCATGGCCTATTCAGGCCCCAGCACTTTTAGTTTTCTACACCCTGGCTTACTCAGGCCCAAACACATTTACTTTCTGCATCCTAGCCTATTTAGGCCCTAGCATCGTTTACTTTTCGCATCTCGGCCTATTCAAAGCTAGCACGTTTTATTTTTTGCAGACCGTGGCCTATTCAGCCCAAACACATTTACTTTCGCATCCCGCCTATTTAGAGCCAAAGACGTTTACTTTTTTGCATCCTGGCCTATTTAGGCCCTCCTCAAGTTTGCTTTTCTGCACCTTGGCCTATGTTGTCAGGCCTCATCAAGTTTACTTTTCCACATCCTTGGCCTATGTTTCAGGCCTCCTCAGGTTTACTTTTCTGCTTTTGGGCCTACAATGTCAGGCCTCACCAAGTTCGTTTTTCCACAGCTGGGCCTATGATGTCAGGCCTCCAACTTAGATAGATACCTCGGCCTATCTTTGTCCGGCCACCTTGTACATATCTTACATTTTAGTTCTTGCATGCTTTCTGTCTTAAAACAGTCGTTTCACTCTCGAGCCCGTCGTAATGTTAGGCCATTGCTCTTGCTTTTCCCCTGTTTTAACAGTGCCATTTTCATTTCATTTTGCTTGTCCTAACAAGCCATCCCATTGAATTCGCCGGTCTAACAGTGCATTCATTCATTCACTTAGCTTAGTTAGGTTATACAGCTAAGCCTCGCATATTTTAAACCTTATCGATACATGAAGTCGACAAGGTCATTCAATCATCCTTCACTGAGGCATCCATGAGGTTGATTTCAAGTTCAAGGCTCCTTCGTTTGTCGGACTTCTTCAAGGCTGCTCGGACATAATGTGTTCACATCTTTACTCATTTCCTATTACGATAATTCAGAGAATCATTTCTCACATTATCTCGGTAGAAAATGAGTAAAGAGGGGCAAACTGTAAACACTCAATTATGTCCGACGCCCCAATCATTAAAATTAACCAAAAGTTAAGTTAATTAAAAATTTGAAAAGATGTAAAAACAAAAAGAAAAAAAGCGAAAAAGTAGAAAATACGGAAAGCAAAGCAAAAAATAAAAGGGAAATTAAAGAATAAGGAAAAATGATAAATAAATAGAAAAAAAAATAAAAATAAAAAACAAAAAAGGTAAAAAAATGAAAATTGAAAAAAAAGAAAAGTTTGAAAAATCAAAATAGGGAACAAAAATTTTGAAATCAAAGGGGTTAGCTTTTGGCTCCTAGAAAGGGGTGGCTTTTGGCCTTTTGAAAGGACTTGACCCTTGCTAAGAGAGGCTGGCTTTTGGCTCTTTGAAAGAGCTTCACCCTTGCAAGAAGGGATGTGTCTATATATACCTACAAACAAGAAAAGAAAAGGCTTTTCTCATTTTTGGAAATTACGGGGAGGAGGAGAACTTGGAGTCTTAGAGGAGGAATTTTCAAAACCTTTGAAGGAGGACCTAGAGACTCTCCGCCTTCAATTCAGCCCTTTGTTCGTGTTTTAATTCATGCGATTCAAATGTAGCTACGACGATTTGAATTTTTGCAAACGCAATTTTAGAAAATCCTTGTTCACTAACTCGTAAAAACATCTGTTTTAATTTTCTAAAATGTGTAAGCAGATTTTCCTAACAAGCAGCCTTCTCTCTTTGTTACGTGTTTTAATTGTGGATTCAAATGCGGCTACGACGATTTGGATTTTTGCAAGCATGCAACTTTAGAAAATCACCATTCACTAACTCCACCAAAAAATGTCTATTTCAAATATCTCTGTTTTAATTTTCTAAAATGTGTGCAATCGATTTTAACACAACAAAGCAAATTTCTTCTCTCGCTGTTGCGTGTTTTAAATTCGTGTAGATTCCAAATACGGCTAATGCACGATTTGGATTTTGCAAGCATAAATTTTAGAAAATCTCTATTTACTAACTCTCGTTAGAAACGTCTATTTCAAATATCTATTTTAAATCTCTAAGATTCATACAACGGATTCTAATACGAACGACTAACCTTCTCTCATTGTTCCGCGTTATAATTCGTGCAAACTCACTCATCGCCTGCGATGGTTTGGGTTATGCAAGTACGCAATTTTAGTTATTCAAAATCAATCCTATCCTCAAATCACCCCTCTACTTCTTCAAAAGATCAAGTCTCTTAAAACCAGAACTACGTAAGCCTTGAATTTCCCATTGCACCGGGGAATACGTAGGAGCAGGATCAAGTCCTGTCAGGCTAACCTCCATCAACCTATTTATTTTCAAATTAATTAAGGGATCAAACTATTTTCAAATATTCACACACTCAGTTTAAGGGTACTGTTCCTTGGAACAAGCGAGTGAGGTGCCTAACACCTTCTCTACTCGTAACCGACTCCCGAACTTCGAATCTCATCCATTGAGTCAGGGTTTTTCCAAATCTTTTTCCCTTAAACAAAAATTTGGTGGCGACTCCACAATAAAATCAAATTATTTTCAAATTTTAGCAAGTTCGTCGTCTCGTCGGAATTACGGTTGCGACAGAAACTATCATCATGGTAACTAAGAACGACACCATCATCACCAAGAAAACCAAGGAAAAGAAGGCGGCAAAGGAGACCATCATTCATCAACTCATAAATCAAAGTCTGCAGACAAGCCATGTATTGAATGTTACCTGTGCCCAGGTATGTTCATTACGCATAAAAATGTCACATTTAATCATTTGTCAAATTTTTTAACAAACTTAACACGACATGTACTATTTAGATACTGGCAGCAACCACATGTGTGGAGATAAAGTGTTTTCTAAACTAAATGAATCTTTTTGAAGTAATGTCAAGTTCGGTAACAACACCATAATGGTTATCACGAGAAAAGGAAAAGTCTCTATCCAAACCAAGGAAAACTTTACCCATAATATTTCTAGTATCCTTTTTTGTCCCAAATTTAAAGAAAGATTTACTTAGTATGAGACAATTACAAGAGAAAGGGTATAAGATTTCTATAAAAAATGGAGTATGTTGGATTGAAAATACAAAGATGAGCTTAATTGCTCAAGTTAGCATGATTGCAGATTTCATGTTCCCACTTTTACTTCATAACATCACTCATTAATATTTCTCAGAAAAATTGAAAGATACGACATGACTACGACATTTTCGTCATAGACACCTAAATTTTGGTGATTAAAGACTTTAGAAAAAAGGAATAGTGATCAAACTTCTCCAAATTACTATTCCATCTAAAGCTTGTGAAGAATGAGCTCTTAGTAAACAAAAAATCAATTCCTACAAAGAAAATTATGAAGAGCAAAGCAAGGTTTGGAGCTAATTCATTTGATATTTGTAGACCAATAAACTCATCTTGAAATTGAGGTAAAAGATACATATAAAATTTATTGATGATTTTAGTCGAAAAACTAGGGTGTATTTTTTGTAGGAAAAATCTTAAGCTTTTGAAGTTTTTAAAAAAGTAAAAAATTTTGGTTATGAAAGAAGTTCTTTGCATGGGTTGAGAAGTTTGGAAGAACTGATCAATAAATTTGAGTTTGGGTTTAAGGAGATGGAATCTTGTAGTTCCTAAGGCTTTGGTAAAAAGGTCAACAATGTAATCATGAGACAAAATATATGAGACTATGAAACTTTTGTTAATGACCTTTTCTTGAACAAGGTGGAAGTTTGGCTCCATATGTTTAGTGCGAGAGTGAACAATGAGGTTGTAAGCCAAAGATACAATGCTTAGGTTATTGCAATATACTATAGGTGTGGTTGTAGGAATTTTAAGTTCTTGTAACAAGGTTGAATCGACAAAATTTCAATGATAATGGCAATCGGGCTATGGTATTTTGCTTCAATAATGGATCGAGCCACTAGTGTTTATTTCCTAAACCACCAAGATACTAGATTAAGATCAAGATAAATGCATGCTCCAAAAGTAAAGTGTCTATCATCAGGATTTGTTGCGCAGTCATCATCACAAAAGGCCTGAATAAATAGTTGATTTTGAGAGGATGCAAGATGTAGTAAAAGGCCATGAGAGATTGTTTCTTATAAATATCGAAGAATCCTTTTAACTAGTTTCAAATGACTCTCAATAGGTTGAGAGAGAAATTGACATGCTTTATTTACACTATAACTTAGTTTAGGACGAGTGATGGTAGCATTTTGTAAGGCACCAATAATAGATCGGTACAAACTTAGATTTGATGCATAATCTAATCCATATTTTGATAGTTTGGTATTATTTGTCATAGGAGTTTCTATCCTTTTGGTAGTGATCATGTTTGCTTGATGGATCATGTCACGAATATATCTGGATCGGGTAAGAGAAGAGAGCCATTGCTAAGGTATTTTACTTCAATTCCAAAAAGTTATCAACTGAGCCAATGTCTTTTAGAGAAAAAATTAAGTTAAGATGAGTAATCAATTTTTGAATATAAATAGGAGAATTTCCTATGATTAAAATATCATCAACATATACCAGAATATAGATAGTGGTAGTAGAAGTAGAAAGAATGAATAAGGAGGGATCACAATGGAATAACTTAAAACTGAAATTGTAAAGATAGATGGTGAGTCTTTTAAATCAAGTTGGCCATAGAATGCTTTATTTAGCTTACACACAAGGGATGAGTCTGGAACTATGAATCTAGGGGGTTGTTCCATGTATACTTATTCATTAAGTAACCATTTAGAAAGGTATGATTAATATAAAGTTGTTGTATGCACTGATGATTTGTTAGTGCTAGTGTGAAGGGAAAAGTGAGAGTAAGTGATGATGACACCATGCTAGATAAAGAAGAGAAGGATGCATTTGTAGGTATGAGATAGAAAAAACTCCGTTCATTGAAGGGAACATCTTTAGATATATAGATTTAGCAAGAAAAAGAGAGACAAATCCATCCCTTATAACTTGATGCATATCCAATAAAAATTCACTTATGAGAGTAAAAATTAAGTTTATGAGGATTATACGAGTGTAAGAAAGGATAACACACATATAAGAATATGCAAAGTAAATGATAATTTGGTTGTCTTAAAAAACTTAATATAAGAAACTTTTGCATGAATAGATCCTGAAGATAGTTGATAAGGTGTCAGTAATAAGATATTAATAACCTAGAATTTTTAAGAAAGCGATGCATGAACTAGAAAAGTAAGACCCATTTTGGTTATATGTCAATCTTTTTTTTCAATATTTCCATTTTAGTGGTATGTGTGTGTGGACAAATGATTTTGTGAATGATACCAAAATAAGCTAGCATTTTAGAAAAAAAGAGGAAGTCTCCTCCTTAATTTGTTTGTACAGATTGGGTGTAGATTAGGGTGGAAACAGGTTTACGACCTCATTTGCTTAATAAATAAATAAATTCAGACTTGTTGAAAAAAATTTAAATAAACAAGTCACACTTAAACTTATAAAAAAGATCAATTTAACCTATTTAAAATCTTGTTTAAATATATAAATTTCTAATAGTTTTATAATTTATAAGATATAAGATCTATAATATACAATAAATACTATATATATATATATAATATAAGATATATAATCTATAAGATATGATATACAATATATATTTATATTTATATAATATAATATATAAATATTAATATATAAGATATAAATATATATTATTTATTTTAATATATTAAATTTGTAAACTTTTTTAATCATTTATATATAGAGAGTTTAAACTTATTTATTACTCTTTTATTTATATTATAAGTTTTTAAACAGACTTATAGGTTTGATAGGCCTTAAACATGTCACATTTTTTATGACAAGTAATAAACTAAGACCTTAAACTTTTTAAAAAGAACATACTTACGCATTCAAATTCTACAATAATTCGACATATTTTTAGTTCCTAAGTGTGGAGAACTGAACTTCAACCATGCTTTTAAATTGTTTAAATACATGTAAAATTTTAAAGTTTGGTTTTAACAAATAAATACTCAGGTGTAGCGTGTATATGCATCAACAAAGGTAATATAGTAGGAAAAATTAGTAGTAAACAACATAGGAGCTGGTCTCCATAAATCGATGAGAATTAATTGCAATAGTTAATTATAAATAGAAATAAAAGGAGAAAATGGTAGTTGATAAGCCTTTCTAGGAAACAATACAGAGTAAAAGTCCAAAAAATATTTATTAGTAAAAGCAACTTATTGAAGCAGAATTTGTAGTTGCGACAATTAGTATTTGTCAAGCAATTTGAATAAAAAGAATACTTGAAGAATTATATTTCAAGCAAATGAGAACAACTGCAATTTATTGTAGTAATTTTTCTTCTATAAAACTCTCCAAAAGTCTAGTTTTACACAGAAGAAGTCAGAATATTGATGTGAGATTTCATTTTTTAAGAAATCTCATCAAAGATGAAGTGATTGATCTTATCCATTGTAAGAGTAAAAATCAAATTGCAAACATAATAACCAAATCATTGAAGTTTCATACATTTTAAAAGTTAACGAAATTGCTTAAAATTTTTACATTTAAAAAGTTTGATTAAATTGAATAATTAAAATTTTTAATTTAAAGAAAAAATGTTATATATAATTATTATTTTTGTTATATTTTTAATATTTTAATGTAATTTAAAATAATTTTAACAGTTTTTATAATATCTAATATTTAAAATTTTATTAAAAGTTGTTGGTCGCATCTTTTTAATTTTTATATGTTATATTTTTATTAAAATATTCATGATTTTTATTGGACTTGATCTGAATCAAAGTTAATATTTTAATTTAGTCATTTAGTTTTAATTTAGCTCAAGTAATAACTGAATCATAATTGAATAAATTTTATTTTATATAATTATAATTAAAGAAATTTTATTTTATATATTAGAATGGATAAAAATTCAAATATTATATTTATATCTTAATTTAACAAAAAAAAGTATTTAAGGATAATTATAGATTTAATAAGAAACATAAATATAATAAATTTTTATTAAAAAATTTAACGAAAATAATTTCATTGAAAAAAGAAAGAGCAAAATAAAGTAATTAATCATAATACCATTCATAATAAATTGATGATATGATAAATTATTGTGGTATAAAAATCTGAAATATGAATATTAAATGTTTTGTTTAGTTAAATTAAAAAATTTAAAAATAAAAAACCAAAATTAAATGACCTTACAATAACAAATTATATTAATGTAAACAATGTTCCATTGTGTAGAAAATATAATTTTAAGATAAATTTTTTATTTATAATTTTTTAAAAAGTTAAATTTTAAATACACAATATGATTATGCTTAATTTAAATTTGATCCAAATGTAAGTCAAGAATAAATTAAGTTAAAATTTTAAGGTTAATTCAAACTAACTAAAATAGTTTTTAGTTAAGTGATCATCATTAGATCAAATTTAATCTTTAAGTAGTCAAAAAGTTTAATTATAATATCTTATTAATGTACAAATCTGTGTACTATCAACTAATTAAAAATTATAATAGGTATAGATTCTAAAGTATGTATAACAAAAATCAATAATTTTTAATAACATAACAATCATAATTGATAAAAATATAATATTTTATAATATTAATATAAAAAATTTACACAATCAATACATTTCAATTAATTCTTTAACAAAATAAAAGTTTTCGTGTAATTTTAAGGTATATTTATCAACATCTTCTTTTGTTTTGAAAAAATAATTTTTTAAAAACACTCTTATAAAGTTAAAAATATTTCCCTCAAAATAAATTAATTCAAATTTACACTTAAAATCATTACTTTTCATTCCATCCATTTTTTTTTTCTTTTATCTAAACGTTTCCTCTTATGATTACAAAAGTCAGTGATTTTTCAATCTTTGATGAAATATCTGTTATGAAACTAAACCGCTTGATCTAAAGAGAGTAGTGGTTAAGGAATGACTATTGGATTTGAATATCTAGTATTGCATAAAAAATATCTATCCACCAAATTAAATGCATACCCTCCATGAAAAACTAGCACATCGTTGTTTGGGGCTCGCCGTATAGCTAGTGGAATTACTCTAACCCCTTTCTTCAATGCCTTTATTATCGGGGAAACAGTTTCAGTTAAGTTGGATTCGCTGCTTGTGTATAGGAAATAATGAGCCAAAGGAAACTTCATGTCATGGTGCACCTGTATATCCAAAGTACAAATTAGAATGAATTATTATTGTAACCAATTAAGGTAATTCAAAGTAATGAACCAAATGTTACCTCAGCAAGAAGGGGAGCATTATGGTCGTCACTTAAGAGATAACGGAAGAAGGCTTCAACATGAAAGCCTCTCCTTTGAAATCTGTCAATAACGGCTTGAGCATGTTTATTGGTAGCATGACCATACTCTTCTCCTTGAAATTCAACTATAAACTTGCATAAGTCATCCATGCTCATTGTGCCATTCAGTGAAAACTCATTAAAAATATTGTGGATTCCCTCCGGAGGTTCCAACACGTTGCTTCTCTTGAAACAAAAGCAGAGTTTGAAGTGCTGTTTAGACATTTTATTCCCAGAGGATTTCCTATTTGTGTTTTTTATTGACTCTTGAGGGAGACGAAGACAAGAAAGGAGTGAGTTTTTAAAATCTATGAGGAATGACTTGTAGCCAAAGGGAGAATTTATACTCATACAACGTTCATAAGGAAGATGTACAAAACACTCAGTAAAAATTCTCTTTGCTGACTTTATCTCTATAAAGAGATTGCTTCATAAAGATGTAAACACCATGTGCTTTCTTTCGTGAGACATTTCAATGAGACATATGGAAGCTCAATTTTGTCTTCTTTCATTTTGATTATATTTTACCTTTAATTTATCTTATCCATTTTCTGCAATCTTTTTATTTTATCCAGAGAATTAAAAAATAAAAAATTGGAAGCACAACTGTCCCATCGCTGCAACATCCAAGAAATATCTAAAAAATATAGAAGTTGAAATGAAATGTAAATAAAAGAGAAGGATTAGATCTTGGTGAGTAACTGAGAGATCCTGAAGAAGAAAGAACAACCATTATGCTTCACAGATAGGTGACTGTTTGATATATTCAAGAACTTGAATTGCAGCTTGATAGTGAGTATAGGTAGGGCAATCCAGAAATTGGCTGAGTTAGTTAACAACAAAGCAGATATCTAGTCTAGTGTGAGAGTCAAGTAAAGGAGTCACCCAACTAATCTTGTGGGAAATACTCAGCTTGAGATTGTAGTCCATTGGAGTAGAACAGGGTTTAGTGGTTAGCAATCCAGTTCAAGTGTCTTATAGTAAGTCAAGAACATATTTTCTTTGGTAGAGAGCAATACCTTTATGGGATCATCTACATTGACAAGAACGATTGTAATAGAGTTGACAAGATCATCCATCTAGTGCAAGGATTTCTCAGGAAGACTTTTCATCTATTTAAGTCTACTATAGTTTCCTCCTAGCTGGTGTTCCATGCAAGACATGTCATGTTTAGATTTTCCTTATTGTCCAGCTAATGGATTTATCATTTCCTTGTGGGATATTGGGAAATTTTTAGTGGGTCAGTGTTGCCTCCAACAGAGCTATTCTTGGTTGATTCCATGGTGACGGGTTTCCTTGATGCCTCATCATGTTCGCTTTTTAGTGTTCCTTGGTAGTTCATTTATTTTCCTTCTCCAATATTAGGTGTAATGCGTCTATTGGGAACATCTATTTTGTTTAACTCTTGTCCAAACTTAAAACGCTTACAAGCAATTTACTTGAATAAACAAGTCGTAACTTTGTGTAAGAAAGCAGTAAGTTGTAGGTATCAAATGGAATCAGTGATTTCATTAATGATTGGAGCAGTAAATAAACTAGTATTCGTATAATTGGGTTGATTTGAATACCGTTAGAGAATTCTATGCAATGTTATCAACAAAAAGAAATTGAATTAAAAGTCTCACAAACTTGTAACGTTCACCCTCATAATCACACAAACAAACTGCACGAATACCTTCTCTTATCTCAGACACAGGTAAAAATTGTTTGTCCACCAAAATCATATCCTTTAAATGTGTTATGGCGAAGAACTTTGATGTGCAAAAGGGTCAATTCTGGAACAGTTAATGGAAAGCTAAACTCCTCATTCCATAGAGGTGTCCAATTGTCTTTAATTGTCCTTGTTTGTTTGGTAGCTCTGTCAGCTGGGACACCAAGAATACCAACCTGCAGATGGATTATTTATCTATTTATGTTACATGATTGGGAGTTATGCTTAGTGCCAGTGCATTTTTCACTTGTTTCACATCTTGCTTTTATAGTGTTAGTGCATCATATCATCTGTTGGAATTTTACTCTTTCTTTCTCTTCTTCTTATATCATATTTCTTTCTTATCTTTATCTTCTTTTTCTATTCTTCACTTAATGTATACCATTTTTCAAATTTCAAATATTCCCACGTTGATCAAAAGTATTAGCTGTACATAAAAGTTAGGAGGAGAATCTAAGTGTTTTGGGCTGAAATCTAAATGCCACCCCTCACCCCATGTATACCAAAACCTGTTTTGTCACATTATGAAATTATAGGAGCTCAATTATAATAAAAAAATTAGATGGAAGACCATTTTTTGTACTTCTAAATACGAATAGACATGTACATTCTACCTGAAAAGTTTTTTTGGATTGGTCGACTTGCTCCAGGATCAAAAACTTTATTATTGGATCAACATTTAATAAGATTAGCATGTTATATTATACTTTTTTAATATTTAAAAAAAATATTATAAATATATAAAAATGTTACCTATAAATTTTTAGTAATATTTTAAAAAGTGTTGTATCTAATTTATATTATAAAATATTATTAATAATATTTAAAAAATATTATAAAAATATAAAAAAATATTATCTATTAATTTTAGTATTATTTTTAAAAAATATTATATCTAATATATGTTAAAAAAATATAATGTATAATAATGGATGTTTGGTTTCTTTACACAGTCACAGCCGTCATTAGCTCTAAACATGCCTTCCATGTTGCAGCGAACGTGATCTCCACTCTTTAAAGGAAAGAAATTACAAGTGAACAAGGATATTACAAAAAAATTGTTTAATTTATGTTCGTAATTTTAAATAATGAAAAATAAAAACCAAATTTTTAGTATTATAGGAAGTAATAATAAGAATACGTGCATTTAGAAAAGGCCATTATGTCATGTCTGCATCATATAGTGTTAGAGAAGAGCAAAGCAACAACAACAGTGTAGCAAGATACATTTGATATTGCTATGTGTGTTCATAATGTTAAAGAAGAGTGTGGTAATATAAACAATAGAAAAATACATTATAAATATTTAATATTTACTAAATTTTGTAACCTTTTGACTTAGAAAAATTTGATCCTTTTGTCTGATTTTTTTTTTCTTTCTTACAACATTGTGGCTTAAAACTTCAGGTTTGAGAAACTAATTTGCATGATTATCAATGGTCAAGTGAGTTTTCTCAAATATCTCTTTATTTTTTTTAAAATTTATTTGCAACTAGTTTTTTAAAATTAAAAGAATAGGAATCTTAATCTTAACTCTAATGTAATTTGATTTCTATCTCTAATTCAAGTTCAATTATTTAAAATTGATTGCATGTCTCTATTTTTAATGCTCTTGTAGTTAATTTTAAATTCCTACCAACAATTAGGATAACTTAAAATAAGAATTGAATTAAGGAAAAAACATGATTAAAGGTGATTTAGGAATAAAGATTAACTATTAATTCTCTTAAAAATTGTAGAACCTAATACCTATCTAATTAAAAAAAAGTTAAGAAATTATAATTTTTACTTTAAAAAAATTATTGAATCAATGAATGACCTTCAATCACATTAAAAAAATTGGTTTTTTAATTTCGTTATTAAGATTTGAGTTTGAATAAGAGTTTATATTACTCGAATGAAAGTTAGATGGACTTATACTCAAACATTTTTATATTTATTAAATTTTTATCATAATTTTTATTTTATATAATCATTGTATACTCTTTAATCAACTTCATAATCATTCTAGAAGTTGGATTTTTGACGTGTTTGATTTTATAAAACCGTTTCCATACCCATATTCTAATGTGCATATATTATTTGTTCCTACAAGAAAAATTGATGCATAAGTTGTGATCGGATTCATAAAAATTATTTTAAAAATTGGTATGATAAAAGTTATTATTAGTAATGATGGATGTCATTGTTCCACTCAACACTTAGAATCCATTATTAATAAGAATTGTGCCAAGCATAGAGTGCAACAATTTACCATTCTTCAAGTAAGGATTAAGTTGAAGTTTCTAATAAAGAAATAAAAAAAATTTAAAAATAATGATCAATAATATTAGATGAATTGAATAAAGAATTAGATTATTTATTTTAGAATTATAAAATAAATAATAAATTATTATTCTATTAATTTATGGATAAAAAATTAATTATAATTATAGGATAATTATTATTTATTTGATGATAATTTTACTAAAATTTTATTTTTTTTAAAAATGGTAATGCGGTAGAAAATTTGAAATAAAGTACAAGTTAAGATAAAAGAGGATAAAAAAAGCATAAAAATAATAAAAGAAAAAGGAAGTCAGCACATCCATCCTAAAACTCAAGCACGTCATTGCAACATCTACGATTTTCTAATACAATCATGCAAACTTGAACACGATCGTGCAAAACTTCAACATGATCATATAACATTTCTAAATTTTTCACCATAGTTGTACCAATAGTAATGATGTAAAAAATGACCTATCCCAATTCGATTGCAATAGAAAAGCTCAATTCAAGCTTATGAAAAAATAGGTAAGACCTTGAAGAAATCAATCCTGAAAACATATCACCATTACCCTTTACGCTCTCCATATTCATCTTTTTTTTTTATATATATATCCTTCTATAAGATCTTTAGAGGTGGAAGACTCTTCACGATGAAAGTTGTAATATCTTATTACTAGCCTTGTTGTCATACAAATTTGTCATTCTAGTTTTATAAAATTAGGATTATGAATATTTTTATTAGATTAGAGTTTTATTACTTATTTTTTTTTATCATGTGTAACTAGTCCTCTTATTATGTGGTTTTCGTAAAATTTATGATGCAACTAATTGAATCATTTTTCTCTCTTATGAATGTATACATTTTCCTATTCAGAAAAATAAAAATAAAGAAAATAATAAAAAGAAAACAAAAAAAAGAGAGAAAAATCAAAAAATAAAAAACGGAAGTCCCGCCAAATTTTTTCCTTTCCTTTTTTGAAATTTTATCTATAAATAGGGACGTTCATTTGGTTCAAGGGGATTCTTCACTTCTAAAATTTTTTTAGAATTTCTAAGGAGGAAGAGAGAGAGAGAGAGAGGAGCACTTTGAGTCATTGAAAGAGGATTTTTAGATTTTTTCTAAGAGGAGAACCTAAGAAACTCTCTACCTTTACATCCAATTCAACACCTCCTTGACCTCCATTGAACCAGCTCTTCATCACCTTCCAAGGTGCTATCAAGTGGAAATGAGGAACATCAATGGAGATTAGATCCAGCTTTTATTTAGCTTAATTTTCTTGCTTCTCGAATTTTCAAGTTCACCTTCGTCTCTGTTTTTCGTTTTCATTTTTTATCGGTCAAGTCATCTTCGATTTTGGTGCTTTTTGTTGCATTCTCTTCTTCTTTCTCTCTAGTTTCTGGAATGATATTATTTGTCTAATTTGGATCTAAACCAAAATTTTTATCACCTGATTACTAAAGGATATTCGTCGTGGTGTGCAAATGAACCTAGCTTGTTTGATTTGTGCACAACTTGCTCATTTCTGGTTTGATTTTTGTCAAATTTGTTTTGTTTCATTCCTATGATCCATATATTTCAATTTTTTGGTTTTAATTTTTCAGATATAGCAAAAAAATATTTTCAAAAATTTTGAGATTTGAATCCAAATTTTGGCGCCAAATTTTCGAGTTCATTTTCATCTCTATTTTTCGTTTTTATTTTTGATCGGTCAAATGATCTCCGACTTTGGTGATTTTTGTTGAGTTCTCTTTGTCTTTCTCTGTAGTTTCTGGAATAACATTATGTTTCTAATTTGGATCTGAAATGAAATTTATATTTCCTAATTACTAATGCATGCTCCTCTTGGTGTGCAAATGAATCTAGCTTGTTTGATTTGTGCATACCTTGCTCATTTCTGGTCTGATTTTTGTCAAACTTATTTTGTTTGATTCCTATGATTCATATCTTTCAATTGGTTGGTTTTAATTTTTTAGATCTATCAAAAAATATTTTCGAAAAATTTTGAGATTTGAATTCAAATTTTGGCGTCAAAATCTCTTATGTCTTTGAAGTTCTTGTGTAGATCTTGTTCTTTTAAACTTGTTTAGGTATTATTTTTCATGTGTTGATCCTTCTATATGTATTTCTTTCTGACTTGTTTGTGTTTGTATGTCCTCCTTTGAAAAAAATTCCTAAGAGTGCATGACCATGTGCATGCATCCTATATGCTAAGTCTAACTTAAGTCATGCATGATTAAGTCAATGAACCTAAAGAGTTAAGTGTATGCTTGAATCAAAATAAAAATAAAAAATACTTAATTTTTACCTCTGGATCTTATGACCTAAGCTGGATTGGAGGAAATTGAACAAGGAACATCAATGGAGGTTAGATCCAGCTTTTATTCCGCTTAATTTTCTTACTTCTTCTCGGATTTTTGAGTTCATATTCGTCTCTGTTTTCAAATTTTCTAAAATTCGTGCAACGAATTCTAATACGGACAAGTAGCATTCTCTACTGTACCGTATTTTAATTCGTGTGAATTCCAAATACGACTTACGACGATTTGGATTCTACAAGCACGTGATTTCAGAAAATCACTGTTTTTATTAACTCTGTCCAAAATATCTGTTTTCAAATTTTCTAAAGTTCGTGCAACGAATTCTAATACGGACAAGTAGCATTCTCTACTGTACCATATTTTAATTCATGCTGATTTTAAATACAGCTTACGACAATTTGGATTTTGCAAGCACGCGATTTCAGAAAATTATTGTTTATTTTTTAGGGTTTAGGGTTTACTAACTTTGTCCAAAATGTTTATTTTTTATTTCTTTAAATTTGTGCAACGAATTCTAATACGAGCAAGTAGCATTCTCTACTATTCGGTATTTTAATTCATGCAAGTTCAAACACGGCTTTATGACGGTTTGAATTTTGCAAGCACGTCTGTTTGCAAATTACTGTTTTATTACAAAACGCCCAAAATGTCTATTTTCAAATTTTCTAAAATTCATGCAACAAATTCTAACACGGACAAGTAGCGTTCTCTACTGTACCATATTTTAATTCGTTCGGATTCCAAATATGGCTTACGATGATTTGGATTCTGCAAGCAAACGATTTCAGAAAATCACTGTTTTTACAAACTCTGTCCAAAATGTCTATTTTCAAATTTTCTAAAATTTGTGTAACGAATTCTAATGTGGGCAAGTAGCGTTTTCTACTTTACCATATTTTAATTCGTGTGGATTCCAAACACGGCTTACGATGATTTGGATCCTGCGAGCACTTGATTTCAGAAAATCACTGTTTTTACCAACTCTGTCTAAAATGTCTATTTTCAAATTTTCTAAAATTTGTGCAACGAATTCTGATACGGACAAGTGGCATTCTTTACTGTACCGAATTTTAATTCGTGCGGATTCCAAATACGGCTTACGATAATTTGGATTTTGCAAGCACGCGATTTCAAAAATCACTGTTTTCACTAACTTTCGTCCAAAAATGTCAATTGTTACCTAAAATCATCCTGCAATTTTCCAAGAGATCAAGTCTCTTTACCAGAACTATGTAGCCTTGAGTTTCCCATTGCACCAGGGAATACGTAGGAGCAGGATCAAGTCCTGTCAGGCTATTTTCTATAAACCTATTTATTTTCTATTCTATTTGAAGGGATCAAACAGTTTTCAAAATATCACACACTCAGTTTAAGGGTACCGTTCTTTGGAACGGGTGAGTAGGGTGCCTAATACCTTCCTTACTCGTAACCGACTCCTGAACCTAGATTTCTTCCTTAAGTTAGAATTTTTTCAAATGTTTTCCCTTAAAATAAAATTTGGTGGTGGCTCCACATTCAAATTAAATCCTTTTAAAATTTTTAGCTAGTCCGTCGTCTCGTTGTAATTGTAGTTATGACAGTCAACATTTGCTGACAGATTTCTTTTATCTGAAGGATGGTTAGCAATCTCAATGGTTCCTACATCACTCAAGCTCCAGGACCCTTCCCTTAAGGGTGTGGTGAAGAGTACTTGGCTGGAATATGCACACAAGCTAACTGAATTGATGGGTCAAAAAATGAAGAACATACAACTCCCTCACTGCATTACAAAACGAAGATCGGATGAATGGAGGATGTTCAGCAGATCAAGAATACAGTACTAGGCCATTTCACTCAACAATTTAGCCAATCAGACCAGATGCTATTCAGACTTGATGGAGAGAATGGATACAGATCGAATTCACACGACGTGAGATTGACGATGTGATCATATCATGTGATTTTAAGTTCATCAAGCACTTCTGGTACTTGATTAAAGACGAGGTCTATGGGATGTTTTAAGACTTTTACTTCAACACAATCATTCCCAAACATCTAATGTCTTATTTAATAGCACTTGTCCTAAGAAGGAACACCCATAGAAAATAGGTGATTATCGTCTCATCTCTTTGTTGGGTGCCAAATATTGGACGGTGTGGTGGTGCTCAATGAGTTTGTTATCATGAAAAGAAGAAGGGACGTAAATGTATAGTTTGGAAATCGACTTCAAGAAAGCTTACGACTCGGTGAATTGAGAATTCCTATAATACATGTGGTGTAGAATAATATTATTAGAGAATTGAAGGAGGTGGCTCGAATCATGTATTTGCGCAGGATGGCTATCTATGTGGACTAATGGCAGGACAACAACAGAGACCTGAGTGCATGAAAGGTTAAAGCAAGGAGGCCCCTTAGCTCCCCAGATATATTTACTAGTGGCAAAAGTCATAAATGGAATATTGTGCAATGTTATAGTGAAGAAGAGGTATTTAAATTGTGAGGATAAGAAAAATATAAGAATTGCTTGTTTGTTTAATTTAATGAGAAACATTACATTTATAATAAACTGAGAATAATTTAAAAAACAAAAATATGATCTTCATCTTGCTTAATAACTTGAACTTTGGCTTCATGTTTTTTAAAATTGATTCTATAGATCACTGCTTCATGCCCAAGCTGATTGCACTTACTACACTTTGCATTTGATCTTTTCCAATACTTGAATGGTGGATGACCCATTTTGCCATAATGTCTATAATGTGCGTAATTTTTCGTTTTATCCTTATCCTTATTTTGGTGATGAGCATTATTTTCATTATTTTCCGGCTGGTTCTTGTAATTTTTCTTTCTGCTGTTTTTAACTTCATGATACTTGGTTGGTAAAGCACCTTCAACCACATGATCCTGCCTCATAAGCCTCCATTGCTCCTGGCCTAGAAGGCATGTAACACTTCTGACAAAGTGATCTTAGACAAATCCTGTGTATTCTCCAATGTGGTTATTGAAGTTTCATATCTCTCACGAACTGTAACCAGAATTTTTCTACAATTCTAGAATTAAAAAAATCAATGCCCAATAATCTTACCTTGTTAGTTATGCCAAGAAACCTATCTAAATATATTTAATTGTCTCAGACTCCTTTATTCTTTGGAGCTCAATTTTTCTCATCAAATTCAGCACTTGCTTGCCTCGAATCCTTTCATCTCCTTATATTCTCCCTTCAAATAATCCCAGATTGCTTTTACTGTTTTAAAAATCATGATCCTCATAAAGATGGTCTTTGAAACACCAGCAAAGAGACATGATTTTGCCTTTGTCTTTCGAGTTTTTCTTTCCTTATGAAATTTTATCCGAATCATGGTGGGATTATGTAGTAGCAGAGGAACTTCGTAATCTTCTTCATAAATATCCCAAAGATTCAAAACCTCTACATAAGCCTTCATTTTGATAGCCCAAAGATCATAGTTTTCTCCAACAAAAATAGGAAGAGCAACTTGTGAGAAATTTGATTCAGCATACATATCACACGTTCATAAGAAAAACAACTCTTAATACCAACTTGTTGGTTTATAGCAAAAAAATAAAACAAAAAAGCAAAGGGACAGAATATTGAAATTTTGAGAAGAAGAAAAATATGAGAATTGTTTGCTTGTTTCATTCAATGAAAAACATTATATTTATAGTAAATGGAGAATAATAGAAGAAAAAAAATTGACTTTCTCCTGTAGTCTAAGAACTACTTACTTTCTCACAAAGTCTAGGAACTACTTACTTGCTCCTAGAGTTATGAGTTACTTATTGATTAAACTGAATCAAACAAACTAAAGACAATTACAAAATCACATGTTTAACAAGTATCAACCATATGGACTAGGACCATAATGGAAGATTTCATTGTTACAATATGCTGATGACACCATCTTTATTGGAGAGGCTACTTTGCAAAATGATTTGGCTATTAAATCTATACTTATTTTCTTGAGTTAGTGTCTGAGCTTCAGGTAAACTACTCCAAAAGTTGTGTATATGGGGCCAATACTTTGACTAAATTTATGATAGACATCGCAACATTAATAAACTGTAAGCAAGGATCCATCCCATTCCTTTACTTGTGATTACCTATAAGAGGCAACCCTAGGAGAGCAAGCAGTTAGGGAAAGGTTGTGGATCTATTCAAGCGAATGCTAGCTATGTGGAAGGCTAAAACCATGTCCTCCAAAGGAATGTTAACATTGATAAACCCAATTCTAATTAGCTTACTGATGTATTGTTGTGCTTGTTTCAGAGAGCCCAAGCAAATCATTAAAACTCTCACTCAGATCCAGTCTAACTTTCTATGGCCAGCTTGTTAAACATATGCTTTAATGTCTTTAGTTTGTTTGATTCAATTTAGTCAATAAGTAACTCATATAATTTAACAACAAGTAAGTAGTTCTTAAACTTTGTGAGCAAGTAAGTAGTTCCTAGACTTTAGAAACAAGTCAATTTTTGTTTCTTTTTATTATTCTCAATTTGTATAAATGTAATGTTTCTCATTGAATGAAATAAGCAAGTAATTCATGTATTTTCCTTCTCCTCAGAATTCCAATATCTTGTCCCTTTGTTTTTCTATTTTATTTTTTCGTTATAAATCAACAAATTGGTATCAGAGTTCATTTTCTTACAGACCTGTGATATGGATGCTGAATCAAATTTCTTACAAGTTGCTCCTCCTATTTTTATGAAGAAAAATATGATCTTTGGGCTATCAAAATGGAGGCTTACCTGAAGGCTTTGGATCTTAGGAATCTATTGAAGAAGATTACGAAGTTCCTCTATTGCGACATAACCCCACCATTGCCCAGATAAAACTTCATAAGGAGAGAAAAACTCAAAAGGAAAAAAAAAATCATGTCTTTTTACTGGTGTGTCAATGACCATCTTCACTAGAATCATGATTTTAAAAATAGCAAAATCAATCTAGGACTATTTGAAGGGAGAATATGTAGGAGATGAAAGGTTTTAAGGCATGCAAGTGTTGAATTTGATGAGAAAATTCGAGCTCCAAAGATTGAAGGAGTTTGAGACAATTAAAATATACTCATACAGGTTGCATGGCATAGCTAACAAGGTAAGATTACTGGACATTGATTTTTTTTATTCTAGAATTGTAGAAAAAATTCAGGTTACAATGCTTGAGAGATATGAAGCATCAATAACCACATTGGAGAATATAAATGATTTGTCCAAGATCACTTTATTAGAAATGTTACAAGCCTTCCAGGTCTAGAAGCAATGAAGGCTTATAATACAAGAGCACATGGTTGAATGTGCTCTACCAGCCAAGCAATATGAAGCTAGAAACAGCAGAAAGAAAAATTGTAAGAACCAGTCATCAAACAATAAAAATAATGCCTATCACCAAAGTAAGGATAAGGGTAAAAGGAAAAATTACCCACCTTGTCAACATTGTGGCAAAATGGGTCATCCACCATTCAAGTGTTGAAAAATGTCAGACACGAAATACAGTGAGTGAAATCATCTTAGTCATGAAGCAGTGATCTGTAGAAGAAAATTCTAACAAAATGAAGCCAATGCCTAAGTTGTTGAGCAAGATGAAAGTCATATTTTTGCTGTAACAATTTTTTCAACAAGGAGTAGTTTAGAATGTTGGCTGATTGATAATGGTTGTACCAACCATATGGCATATGACGAGGCTTTATTCAAGGACTTGGAGCCCACTAAAATCTCTAAGGTCAAAATACGAAACGGTGGTTATATCTCTGTAAAGTAAAAAGAACCATTGTAATTTCAACAGGCTCGGGTACAAAAACAATCACAGATGTCCTTGACATTGACCAAAACTTGCTAAGTGTAGGTCAATTGATTGAAAAAGGATTTAAAGTATACTTTCAAGATCAACACTGCCTTATCTATGGCATTGCAGGTCGGGAGATTCTAAGGATTAAAATAAGAGGTAAAAGCTTCTCATTTGATCTAACAGAGGTGGAGCAGACAGCCTATTATACTCAAGTTAGTCCCACAGAGCTTTGGCATCAAATACTTGGTCATTGTCATCTTCAAAGAATGATAAACATGGAAAAGAAAGATATGAAACTATTTCACATAGATCTGGCAAAACCTCAAAGAACGTCATCGTTACAAGGTAGTTTATACTTCATTCTTTTCATAGACGATTACACAAGAATGCGCTAAATTTTTTTCTTGAAGTTTAAGCATAAAGTGGTTGGAGTATTTATGAAGTTTAAGAAAATGGTGGAGATTCAAAGTGGCTGCAACATTCAATTTCTAAGATTTGACAACGGAAAGGAATATACCTCAACCAAATTTAATACAACAGATTGGTGAAATGAGGTTAGTGAAAGGAGAAACAAATTGGTGATGGAGATGGCTAGATGTTGTTGCATGAGAAGAAGTTGCCTAAAACATTTTGGGCAGAAGCATATAATACAGCAGCCTTTTTACAAAATCAACTTCCCACCAAAGCCTTGAAAGATAAAACTCCATTTGAGGTTTGGTATGGATTATGCCTTCATTAACCTTTCTTAAATTGTTTGATTCTGTTTGTTTTACACATGTGTCACAGGTTAAGCATGATAAACTCGACAAAAAGGAAATTTTGTGTATCTTTGTTGACTACAGTTCAGTTTCAAAATCCTAGAAAGTGTATTATCCTCAAATTGGAAAGATGACTATCTTTAGAGATGTCCATTTTAATTAGGATCAGCTATGGGACTAGAAGAACTCACAAAAAACAGTTTCATCCTTTCACAATGTTGACAAAAATCAACTTGAGAAGCAAAAAATAGAGCTATTGCAAGATCAATCAGAAGATGAACCTTCAATCCGAGGCACAAGGCTACTGTCAAACATCTATCAAAGTTGTAATGTAGCAATATGTAAACCTGCTAGCTGTGAGGATGTACTAAAGGATCCAAAACAGGAGAATGCAATGAAGGAGAAGATGGTTATGATACAAAAAGTAAGACATATGAGCTAGTTGATAGGCCTAAAGATAGAAAAGTCATTAGAGTTAAATGGGTTTTTAAAACAAAGCTTAATATAGATTCCTCAATCAACAAATACAAGGTCAAGTTTGTAGTTACAGGATATGCACAAATTTTTTATGCTAATTATTCTAATACTTTTGCTCGTGTCTCAAAATTAGATAGAATTAGATTGGTGTTAATAGTAGCTACACAAAAGGGTTGGAAAATATTTCAACTAGATGTTAAATCAGCATTTTTAAATGAATTTCTATGAGAATAAATATATGTAGAGCAATCCAAGGGATTTGTCAAGCAAGATGAAGAAGATAAAGTTTATCTTCTCAAAAAGGAATTCTATTGCCTAAAACAAGCACTAAAAGCATGGTATAGTCAAATAAATGATCACTTATTGAGCATAGGCTTTGTAAAAAGCTTATCTAAGTCCACTCTTTATATAAAACATAAGGAAAATAACTTTCTCATAGATTCCCTCTATGTGATCTTTCAGTGACCGAAGATGATACAAGCTTGGTCGAGAATTTTGAACAAAAATGATGCAGGCTTTTGAGATGACAAATCTTGGTCTTATAACTTATTTCCTTGGGATTGAAATTAAACAAAGTAAAGATGAAGTGTGTATTTGTCAAAGGAAGTATGTAAAGGAAATAATAAATAAATTTCAAATGGAGGAGTGAAAACTAATTAGTACACCAATGAATCAAAAGGAGAAGTTAACCAAGCAAGATGACGTTGATAAAGTTGACGAAGGATATTATAGGATCTTGAATGGATGTCTAATGTATCTCATTACAACAAGGCCAAGAATTCTATTTTCTGTAAGTTTCCTATCTCGATTTATGTATTGTTCTAGTGAGATACATTTAAGAGTAGCAAAAATAACATTGAGGTACATGAAAGACACTTTTGATTATGGTGTCAAATTTGAGACGTGTCAAGAACTTAAATTGTATAAATTTTATAATAGTGATTGGGATAGATCCATTGATGACATGAAAAGTACTTCATGTTATTATTTTAGCTTAGGCTCAGGAGTTTTTCCATGGTGCACAAAGAAGCAAGAGATTGTGGCTCAATCTACTGCAGAAACTAAATTTATAGCAGCATCATCAACTGCAAATGAAGGATTATAGTTGAAGAAAGTCTTATATAATTTACACATGTAGCAAAAGAATGAAATTGATATTTTTGTTGACAACCAATTGCAATTGCAAATGATCCAGTATGTCATGGGAAGACTAAATATTTCAACATCAAGCTCTATTTTTTGAGAGAAATACAGCAAAGTGGAAAAGTAAACTTAGTTTATTGCATGTATAAAGATCAATTAGCTGACTTATTTACAAAACCACTTCCTGTTAGTAGATTTAAACTTTTAAAGAATAAAATTAGAGTTTTCAATTCCAAAAGGAATGAGGAGTGTTAAACATATACTTTAAGTGCAAGTAAGCAGTTCCTAAACTTTATGAGAAATTAAGTAGTTCATAAGTAAGTAAGTAATTCCTAGGCTTTAAGAGCAAGTCATATACTATAAATTTAATATTTCTCATTGAATGAAACAAGCAAGAAATTATCATATTTTTCTTCTCCTCACAAAGGAGGGTGGTGGATTGGGTGTTAAAGATCTTGGTTTATTTAATCAAGCCCTATTAATGAAATGCCACTAGAGAATTTTGTCAGCACAAGAAGGATAACAGAAGAGGAATCTCGAAGTTAGATATGGATCTTTAACGATGGAAACCAATTTTAGGATACTATAATCAAACTTTTCAACTTGGATGCGAGATATCATAAGCATTGATAAGGAACAACATAAGAAAATATTACGTACATGTTTTCATAGGGTAATTTGTGAAGACACAAATACCTTATTTTGGGAAAATTGATGGACCTTGGGCCAACCTCTGAGGATGAAATTCCTGAGAATGTATAAGATAACTATTGACAAGATGTTAAGGGTGAGTGACAATTGGAAAGGAAAGTGGGAAATATAATGGCGAATGATTCACTTTGAATAGGAGAAAACTAAATGCTTTGAATTGCACCAGGAGTTATGAAAATATGTTCCACAAGCTAATAACAAATATTGTTGGGTGTTGAAAATAGACCCTTTAGGAAGCTTCACAATGCAATTAGCATATAATTTCCTATGGCAGAAACATATTGAGACAAAAAAAACTAAGAAGACAAGAGTGTTCAAATATTTATGATATACCCCTGTTCCAGTAAAAGTCAAAGTTATGGGATGACAGTATCTCATTGATCGGCTCCCAACATGTGATAATTTGTCTCCTCAAAACATTCAAGTGTCAATGATATGTCCTATCTGCAAAATTTGTATTGAGAATATCATGCATCTATTCCTGGAATACTTATACACAGCCCCAATGTAGATTAAAGCATGGCATGGCTTGACTACATAGGCCTCCACCAATGTTGGTGAAAGATAGTTTCCCCCCACATAAACCAAATGATCTAAGGGAAGAAATTCAAGTTGAGGGCTCTTGCAATGTGGCTCGCCATACTATGGAATATTTCGAAGGTGAGAAAAAAAATTGTTCTTTAGAAATGGTAAGTGAAATTCCATTTAATTATTTGATATGATAGTTGTCTTTTCTTAAGTATGGCTCAAGGAAAAAAAAACCAATTAGTGATTCAATAAGGTTCTCTAATTAGTGTAGAAACCCTCCACATAATCTCTATAAATCATGTAATTGTATAATATCTATAAATCATGTAATTGTCTAACTGGGTGAGTACCCCTTATACTCACATAATAAAGTATTCTTTGTTAACAAAAATAAAAATATTGCTTGCCTTAACCATATAGGAATTATTATTATCTTATCTTTCCAATAAACATGTTTATTGTCTACTTTCGTATAAATATATTTATAATTATATAAAAGTTGAAGCTTAAGATGTGACTCTTATGTTCTTAAAAATGTTGAAATTTTTTCTTTATAGAACATGTTCAAACCTTGATATCTACTAAAAATTTATTGTTTGAATTTAATTTAGAAGTAATGTTACATTTTTGAATATATAAAAATATTATAATTGTCTTATGTTATTTCTTTTAACTATCTTGTGTAAAAATTTTTAATTTAAATTGTAAAAAAATTAAGATAAAAATACAAAGGTTGAAATAAAATTAAATCCATATACATCAAAAGAAAAATTACATATTGTTATTAAATATGATTGATGTATATTAATTTTTGGATTTTTATTTTATATTTGATATTTTGATTTTTGGTGTCAATTATTACATATAATTGTATAACTTATCATGACATCCAATATTTAGTTTGCAAAACTATTAATGTGTGAGGTTTGTTCTCTATGTTTAAAATTTAATAATATTTTATATTTATTTTGAACCATTTAATATTTGGTTAATATATTATATATGTAACTATATAAATGTACAAGGTATTTGGAATTTAAAATGTTTGATATTTGATTAATTTGTATTGGTATTTTTATTTGTATTTCAACGGTATTGTTTATTAAATTAGTAACTACTAATTATTTTATGTGAAGAATTAAATTATTAAATTTTTTGTTAATTTTTAAGTAATTTTGTGTTATTTTTTTATTTAGTGTATCTAAATACATTTATAATTGGATGTATTTATAGTTTTTAGAAAATCGAATAACATGTCTAAAAATAACAAACTAATTTAAATCTCTATAATTTATGTTACTATCAAAAATTTTATACATGTATCATGCTATATTTAAATATGCAAGGATAATACTAGTTTGAAATGAGTTTTGATTTAATGTTGTTTATAGATAATTGTTTATGCAACTTTCTTTTTTTGAACTTTCATTTGACCTCATCTTTGTTATTTATTATTTTTTTTTATTCTAACAACTCTTGAATAATATTTAGTTTAAATCTATAATTTATATTTTATTTTTTATCCTCAATAATTATATATATATATATATATATATATATGAAAATCTAACTTGCATATAAAATACTACCATTTGCATTCCATACATCCATCCAACTGTGGGATCATAATTAAACAAGTGTATAGGACTTATCCTAAGAAAATTTATTCCAGTAAATCTATAAGATAAAATAGTATCAATTTTTATGATGGTAAATAATATGACAAAAGAAAATAAAATTTTGAAAACTGTCACATTACAACTATCCCAAATACGCTAGATAACAACTCTCTAAATTATACATGCTAGCACCTTTACTTGCTTTTTCATGTGAAGATCTTTGAAGTTCCAAAAGATTTCTTAGATTGAAGCTAGAAGAGGCAGCTAAATATCCATCCAAGATAGAATCAATCCATACACATTCAATTTGCTTGCAAAATCTGAACAAGTGATCTCTATCCTCAATATGGTCATTGCAAAAAGAATAATCTAGTGGCTCTAAGATACCTCTCCTATAGATATTTCTTCTGGTGGAAAACCGATTAAGTATTATCTGTCATCCCAAGGAACACACTTTCTTCGGAATTGGAATCTTCTACAACTTTGTTAGCAACTTGATCATATATGGTGGCAAATGATGTAACACGTTTTTGTTGTTGACTAGGCAAGCATATGCTGACTTAACCACATAAGTCTCTGATGGATCACAGTTCCAAATCCATTTATCCTTTAAGGAGACATTAAGATGATAAAGGTTGAGAGTGGCCTTAAGCTGTTGTTCTTGTTGACTTTCCCATGTGAAGAGCACCCATCTCCAAGTTAGGCTCCAATTTATGCAACCATTATAGATCTTAAAAAAGGACGCCATTATAGCTTCCTTATCCAAAGTCATTGTGAAGTCTTGGATATTCTTCTTTCAAAGGTTTCCTACCACACCAAGTGTCTAACTAAAAAGAGATTTCTTAGCCATCTCTTATACATTTATCGAGGCCAACTTCAAACCATCCACCACTAAAGCCACCGAGAGCTTCATTAGATCATTCCACCATAGGAAGCAACCTTTTTTGAAGAAATGACCAATCCTAAGTAACCATATCTCGCATGTAGCACCTGGGTCCATAACGCCTTCGGGTTAACCAGGAGCCTCCATCTCCATTTCAACAAGAGGGATATGTTGAAGAGAGACAAATCCTTAACTCTTAGGTGTCGCAACCGTAATTCCGACGAGACGACGAACTCGCTAAAATTTTGAGAAAGATTCTATGGATTATGTGGAGTCGCCACCAAATTTTTATTTAAGGGAAAAATATTTGGAAAAAACCCTGACTCGAGAATGGGCTTCTAAGTTCGGGAGTCGGTTACAAGTAGGGAAGGTGTTAGGCACCCTACTCGCCCGTTCCGAAGAACGGTACCCTTAAACTGAGTGTGTGATTTTGGAAATCGTTTGATCCCTTTAATTAGTGTGAAAAATAAATTTTGATGGTAGTTAGCCTGACAGGACTTGATCCTGCTCCTACGTATTCCCCGGTGCAATGGGAAACTCAAGGCTTACGTAGTTCTAGTTTTGTGAAGGCTTGACCTTCGAAGAGTGTTTCGAAAGAATGTTTGAAGATTTTGCTATTCGAAAAGAAGTTTTATTTTTAAGAGGGTCTTTGGCCCACATTTCACAAGGAGCCGAGGCGGCTAAGGGCAAAGACTGAGGACCTATACGAACTACTAAATGTTGAACAGCAGGTAAACCGTCAGTTCCCCATTTAGAGCCCATTGCGTAAGACCTAGAACTCCACAAAATATTTAGGAAAAGATATATATTTTTTTATTTGAAAAGGACCTCAAGTCCACTCATGCACAAGGCCCGAGGCGGCTAAGGCGGCATGAGGACCTATACGAACTACTAAATGTTGAACGGCGGAGTAAACCGCCAGTTCCCCATTTAGAGCCCATTGCGTAAGACTTAAAAATCCCAAAATATCAAAAAAAGATTCTTTAAATTTTTGAGATAGAAATAATTTGTAAAGGATATCGATCTTTGAACAAAAGAAAGCTCGAATATAATAAAAGATTCTTCATTTTTTAACTTTTGGAGGCAATTGGGAATTTGAAGTGTCTTATGATTTATTTCGGAATATTTCAATTTCCTAAATTTTCTTGCTTTTATTGTTTTTCTATATTTTCAGAATTTCTATTAATTTTTATGCATTTTCTGGAATTTTGTTTATTTTTTATGTAATTTTCTGTGATTTTTATTTTTTTATGTAATTTTCTGGAATTTTATTAATTTTCTTAATTTTCTAGAATTCTTTATTAATTTTTGATTTTCTGGGAATTTTTATTAATTTCTGGAAGAAAGGATTGATTTGGCATTAATGGAATTGGCTAGGGGTGGCATGGTAATTGCCATGGCAAGGGTATATTAGGTATTCTATATTTAGGGACAGAATGGGAATTACTTGAATTCCCTAAGGCATTTTGGGTATCCTATGTTTAGGGACAGAATGGGAATTACTTGAATTCCCTAAGGCATTTTGGGTATCCTATGTTTAGGGACAGAATGGGATTATTGGAAAGGTTAAGGACATTTTGGTGATTTTGTGGCTCGTGGACAGAATTGGAACTATGGTAAATGTTCAAGGGCAATATGGTAATTGACTGTGGCAGGGACCTATTGGGTATTTTGGAAATGGACAGGGGCAGTGTGGTAATTTCCTTTTTAAGGCTTGAGTCATTTTGTTAGTGTGGTAATTTCCTTTTTAAGGCTTGAGTCATTAAAACAAAAGGATTGCTCTCAGCTAGGTTCGAATCCCCGACCCAGGGGCATGTGGCGGTGCATCTAACCACTGAACCATGCCCAAGTATTGTTGTAGATATATGCCTTTTATGCCTATAATGGGGATCCAGGTTAAGTCACCCATTTTTTGAAAATGGTTTACGAGGGATTCGAACCTCGTGCCGTGGACCTACGGACAAAGTGCCCATACACCATGGGCAAGCTTGTAATTTAGTTTTATCCTCCCCCCTCTATAGTTATATGCAGTGCCAAAGTGTGATAGTTGTTCAAAAGAAAAAATTGCTTAGAGAAGGGATCAGGTCCCTGTCATAGGTATCGAAGGCAGCTTCCTTGCATTGTTCATGAGATTCTAAACCACTTCCTAGCAATTCGCCTACTTAGTTGGTTGTAATTCAAGATTGTCAAGGGCAAGCTACTATCAGCACCAACTTCCTATCTACACAGAGCTGGGTTTTCAACAAGATTGAGATTTTGTTCTTGGCGTTTCAGCTTCAATTTCTTCCTCAAAGATAACTTCTCCTGTCTCTGTTCAATTTCCCTGTGTGTAGGTAATACATATCATCTAGGGCCTCAAGAGACCTACTCTGACCACCAATAAACACAAGAACACCGCTCATAAATGGTTTTAAAGGGTCATCGGCCTACGAAATTCTAAGCGGAAGATCCATCGGGGTAGTTGTCACGTTTGCCCACACACCGGTCTCGTGTCAATCATATACTGAGTCATCGTATAGACTTTAAGCATCCGGAAATCCCCCAAAACAAACAAATTTTTGCCAAAAGAAATTGTAGAATGACCAGCTCGAGCTGGCAATAGTTGGCCTGACGCCCGTAGTTCTCTCTAAATTAGAGTATCAATATCAAGGATATGGGCATCAGACGGATAATAATCACGCTCATCTTCACCACCCATCACAATAATTTTATTTTTCCAAGATGAGTAAGTATGGCTGCCACGAGGAGATGGTGGAGTGCCTGATGTTGTAGCATGGTTCCAAACAAATATCTCTGTATTCAAAATGTAAAGATCGTTGTAGCACACCTCGTTAATCTTATCTGCAGATCTTCCATGGCCACTAAATATCAGTAGTCGTTTGCCAACAACTGCTGCACTATGACCCTCACATGCCTCTGGTCCTTCTCCTCTTATGGATAGAGGAATCCTCGTATGTGAATTAGTATTCAGTATGTGCAAATTCTTCAGTGGATTGGTCCCATCTGTACCCCCAAACACAGACAAATCATCACCAATAACAGCACAACCATGGCTATTCCTGGGAATATGTAATAATCCTTTGATCACTGGTTGACTCCAACTCTGCCTCACAGTGTCAAAACATGAACTTGGTTGGTTTGACAGTTAACTTTGTCGTAACCGCCAAAGAGATAAAGAACTCTGCCACCTTTAATGGTGTTGCAGGTGTGCCCCTACCTCCTCCCTGATTCTCGTTTTTCCTTCTTTGTAATCACGACAAATCGTTCACGATAACAAAACGCACCACTTCAAAAATGCACCCAGTTTCACATACAAGAATGCAACTCCAATTCTCAACTTAGAACACAGGGTCACGCCTAAGAGTTCGTCTCAAACAGCATGTCAAACTTCTAGGATTCTTGAACAAGGATGTATATAACAATACCGACAATTTACTCAATATGCTTGTAAATCTGAACTATGTTTCAACCAAGGCGACTATTAGAGATAGGATTAATGAGACTTCGTTTCCGCACACACCAACAGATTTGACATTAAAGAAATGGAAGGGATGAAGCAAACCTGTTATCAAATTGATGAGGCTCAGCTACCTATCTACTCTTGCTTGATTCCATGGATTTGATTGTCTTCTTCCTTGCAAGGAATACGATCGCCAAACTGAGAGCAACATGATCATGGGGGCGGAGGCCAGTCCTCTCCCCTGATTCAGGAGAGTCTCCTTCTTCCCTGGCGTTCTTGAGTTTTCTGATTTGTTCAATCTTGCTAATTCTTCTTCTTCAAGAAGATCAATATCATGAGTTCTTGGCTTTTCCGTTCACGTCCTTCAGTCGTTATTCTTCTTCTTTCACTTCAGGCTTGGATGAGCTTCAGGTCCTCCTCCTAATCTAATGACCAAGAAAATCCACGATCTTCCCACTACCTCGACTCCAAGAAGCCTCTTCCAGTCCAGTCCCCCCTTATTTTTTTGACCAGCTAAAAAGGCTCAGAGAATCCAGAAGCACCCCTCCCCCTCTGACCTTCGTTCTTTTTTCCTTTTTTTTTTAATTGCTATTTTAGCTTATTTTGATTTTCAGGTTTTTCTGAACTTATTAACTTTGGCTTTATTTTTTATATTTTTTTTTAGTTTTTTTCTAAATTTTTATTTTTTGTTTTAATTTTATTTATTTATCTTATTTTCTATTTTCTAAAGGTTTATTTTCATAATTTTATCTATGATTATTTTTTTTTCAGTTTTTATTAATTTTCTGATTTTGATTTATATTTTATTATTGTCTGTTTGTCTGTTTGTCTGTTTATTCAGTTTTCAGTTTTCTGTTTTCTGTTTCCTTTTTTCATATTTTAATTTTGTATTAGTTTTGAACTTGAATCTTTTTCTTTAATTATCTTAAAACGGGTCTCGGACATAATTGGGTGTTTACATTAGGCCACCTAACTTGATAGGCCTACACACTTGGTCCCAGCAAACCCATGCAATTTTCTTCTTGTCATCATGCCCACCCGAAAGAAAATTTCGTTGGAGTTGTTCAAATCGGCAAAGGACCTGTTAAGGGGCTTTGTAGAAAGAGAGATGGATCACTAGTAAGCTTGTTAACATTGCGTTGAGGAGAGTAATTCTCCCACCAAAGGAGATATATCTTATCTTCCACGAATGGAAACATTTAAGAAGAACTAGCAATACTGGTTCCCAACTTATTGTGCGTCTATGGTTAGTGGCTATAGGAAGACCCAAGTACTTAAAAGGGGTAGTTTCCCATTTAACATCCCAAGAAAGTAGCTGCACCATGCATGAAGCCGCTGGATGTGATGAAGGAATATATCTTACTTTTGTTGAAATTCACTCTAAGCCTGAATATTATCCCAAAGTTGCAAAGTAAATCCTTTATAACACATATTATTGCTAGTAGGTTCTTCTAGGAAAATTGTATCATCTAGGTATTACAAAATAAACCTAGGTAGCTCAAGGTCAACTATAAACAAGGAGCAGGGACCTTTGGAAATGTTCATCTTCATCATGCCAGAGAGACCCTCCACAACTAACAGGAACATCAACGAGGCCAGGGGATCAACTTGCTTTAACCCTTTATGCATAGGTACCTCTTGGGTTACTCCCCTATTTATTAGAACTAATAGCTTTCCTACAAACAGGCAGGCGCGTAGCCATCTTTTAGAAATGTGAGAAAGACCAATCCAACTTCAAGGATACTACAGAAGCTCCCAAGACACTGAATCAAAATGCCTTTTCGAAACTCACTTTGAAAATCATGCAAGGTTTCCTTTGCCTTTTTGCTTGGTCACACACCTCGTTAAGGATTAGAGCCCCATCCAAGATATGACGCCCTTGAAGAAAGCTAATTGAGATTCTGAGATGATAGGATCCAAAGCCCTCCTTAGAATATTTGCTAGAAGTTTGGATATTAGCTTGTAGATGGAGCCTAAGAGGGATATAGGACAATACTCCCTTAGGGTCTGTAGAGTCTGGGTTTCGGAACTAGCGCGATGAAGATAGAGCGCACACCACCTCTGGAAAATTAGCATTGTTGTAGAATTCTAAGAACGGAGCATAGAAGTTATCCTACACTAAGTACCAGAACCTCTTAAGGAAATTAAAGGTAAAACCATCTGATCTAGGACTCTTGTTGCAAGCACATTTTTTTAGCATCTAATTGATCTCCTCCTTAGAGAATGACTTGGAAAGACTAGAGAGAATATCCTCCAGGAATGACGAATAAGGCACATTATTGAGAGTCAAAGGTAACGATCAAGCTAATGCATACATCCTACGAAAATAATCTTGCACCAACGGTTTAACTTTGTTAGGAACTCAGAACCAATCCCTATTCTCCCCTTGTAAGGATGCTATGTGATGTTGTCTCTTAATTACACTTCAATGGAAGTAAATGGTATTTTCATCTCCTGCTTGAAGTCAGGTTATACAAGACTTCTAATGAAGGAAGGACTCCTTCTTATGTAAAGCCTCAACCAACCCACTAAGTTTTCCTCTACAAGCCTAGCACAGATCCCCTTAGCACTCATCTCCTTAATATCCAATTCTAAATTTCAAATATCCTGTGACTTGGGAAATGTGAGAGTTTATGTTACCAAAAACCTCCCTATTCCAAACTTTGATCTTCTACTTTACAACCTTTAGTTTGGAATGTATATGATAAGAAGCTCATCCAGTGACATGCATTGAGCACCAAGCTTCCTCCACAAGCTTTATAAGGTGAATGTCCTCAAGCCAACAATTGAAGATTTGAAGGGTAGAGGCCCCCAATCCTTGTTGCTACAATTAAGGATAAGAGGACATTGGTTCAATAAGGTTCATCCAAGTAGACTTTCCTCTATAAGATGAAGGTCCACTAAGGTTTATGTTTATGATGAATTTATTAAAACCTATTTGCTCTGATAGAGAGGTGGTTTATGCCCAATTTTTCCTTTTTGATGCCTTCCTAACATTGTTAAAATCCCTTCCCAACACACTAAACCTTAAAGGTCGATGTTCTCTTGGACTGGTGGAGCTCCTCTCACTATTGAAGTTTAAGAGATTTCGTTGTTGGAGAGTAAATGTTAATGATGACTTGGAGGGCCCTTCCACCTGATAATATTACCCTAATGAACTCTTAAAAGGTGTCCATTAGGCCTATTTTGGAGCTATCCCAAAGAGTTAAAAGGCCATCCGCTTTGGCTACTGAAGGTTGAGTCACCCAAGCATATTGGGTGGGTCTCCAAAGTTGATGACACAAAGCACTCTCAACATGTTCCAGTTTAGTCTCTAGGATCAAGGCTACTGTTATACCTTCCCGAGTCACCATACTCCCAACCTTCCTTCTTTTATGAGGACCACCAAGTCCCCTTATATTAAACGATAGAATCTTCATAAGACACTTTGCTTAGTCCCTTTCTCTTTCTTCCCATATTGCTCGTCTCTAACTTCTTAGCTATTAGGATCTCTACTACCTCTTCTGCTTCCCCAGTGAGTTTTACACCCATGCCTTAAGCTAAATCAATAATTGTCTAATTGGGTAAGTATCCCTTATACTCACATAATAAAGTATTCTTTGTTGATAAAAAGAAAATATTGCTTGTTCAAACCATTTAAGGATTATTACTTTCTTTTTTGTCCAACAATGTTTGTTGTTTACTTTCTTACAAACATATTTATAATTATATAAAAGTTAAAGCTTAAAACATGGTTCTCATGTTCTTAATAAACATCGAAGTTCTCTCCTTCTGAAACAACATCAAAGTTCTCTCCTTCTGAAACATGTTTAAACCTTGATATGTACTAAAAATTTGTTGTTAGAATTTGATTTAGGAGTAATGTTACATTATTTTGTGTATATAAAATATTACAATTGTCTTATATTATTCCTTTTTTTATAATAAATTTTAATTTTAATTGTAAAAAATAAAATAAAAATGTAATGATTAAAATTATATGCATCGAAAGAAAAATCACATATTATTCATATTATATTTTAAATTTTTGTTTTATATTTAGCACTATATTCTTTGGTATCAATTATTATGGTTGTATAACTTGTTATCGTGACATTAAATATTTAATTTGCAAAACTATTAGTATGAAAGGTTTAAGTTTCTATGTTTAAAATTTGACAATATTTATATTTATTTGAAATCATTTAATATTTGGTTAATTTATTATATATGTAACTATATAACTGTATAAGGTATTTAAAATTTAAAATATTTGATATTCAATTATTTTGTATTAATTTTTTTGTTTGTATTTCAATAGTACTAATTACTATTTATTAAATTAGTAACTACTAATTAATTTATATAAAAAATTAAATTATTGAATATTTTTTAGTTGATGATTGCATCATCAAATATCATTTAACCATTTTAACTATTTTTTACAATATTATTCTTTAAAGTTAATTTTTAAATAATTTTACATTATTTTTGTATTTAGTATATCTATATATGTTTTTAATTGGATATCTTTATAGTTTCTATAAAATCAAATGGCATGTCTAAAAATAATAAATTGATTTATATCTCAACAATTTATGTTATTATCAAAAATTATATACATATATACCACGCTATATTTAAATCAACAAGAGTAATACTAGTTTAAAATAAGTTTTGATTTAATATCATTTGTAGGCAATTGCATATGCAATTTTTTTTCTTGAACTTTCTTTTGACCTCATGTTTGTTATTTATTATTATTTTTTATATTCACAACTCTTGAGTAACATTTAATTTAAATCTATAATTTATATTTTATTTTTTATATTCACAACTCTTGAGTAACATTTAATTTAAATCCATAATTTATATTTTATTTTTTATCCTTAATTATTATATATATAAATAAATTTAGCTTGCATATAAAATGCTACCATTTATGCTTCATGTATTTATCCAATTGTAGGATCATAATTAGAATTAGACGAGGGTATAAGATTTATCCTTAAAAAATTTCTTCTAGCAAATTTATAAGATAAAATAGTATCAATTTTTATGATGGTAAATAGTATCAATGTCACAACATTAATTTTTCAAAAATTTTGTTCAAATTTATCTTTTGAATATTTAAACCATTATCATATTAATCTTCTAAAGATCTTATTACTAGATTAATTTTTAACCTAAAAAATTATTTTATTTTTAAATTATTTTTTCAAAAATTTAAAATATTAAATTCATGACAATTTTTTTATGAACTAATTCAGTTCTAACTTAAATGTTTTAGGATTAGTTCGGTGACAAAATTCTTCAAATTAAAACTAAAGTACTGAAGAAAAATTATTGAACCATTTAATGAATAATTTGAAGATACTTGATACTTTGCAATTTTAACTTTTGAGCATTTTTAAAATTAAAATATATTTTTAGTTTTATAATTCAAGTCTCATTTTTATGTGGTTTCTAATTTTACAAAGTTGTTGTGATTTTTTTTATAAGAAAGATAAAAATATGATAAATTATCCTAACTACATGGAGGGAAAATGAGAAATAATAATAGTAGAAACAAAAAGTTTTAAGTGGTGATAGTGAAAAAATATAGAGCAACAATAATGGAGGATGTTGTATGATGATGATAGGGAAAATGTTAGATAAAGACAATAACAATGAAAAATTTTGGATAATGACAATGGTGGTGGACAGTTTTAAGAAATGGTAGTAGAGGATGTTGGGATGAAAATAATATAAGTGATAAAAAATATTCAGTGGTAGTGGTGAAAAGTATTAAGCCACAATGATAAGAGATGTTAGGTGATGGTGATGATGAAAAGTGTCGTGACAACCATAGCAATGATATCAAAGGATGTTAAACAAAAATGATAGTAGTGACAATTGGAGTTGAACAGTGTGAAAGATGTTAGGTAACAATGATAAATGTTACTAGATATTTAACAGTGATAGTAACGAATATAAGACATAAATGATGATGGTGATGGATAAAAGATGTATAATATTTTTAAAACTAAATATTATAATCATAAATTCTTGTTTTATAATTTTGAAAATAAGATAAAATTATTTTAAATTTAATTAAAAACAATTTTAACCCTATTTTAATTAAACATGGTTTATTTTAAAATTTACATTTGAAAAAAAAAATTGAAAACTTAAATATCCTAAACAAGAGCTAAAAAAATCAAATTGAGAAATTTTTTAAAAAAATTAACTAGAATAAAAAATCTCACTCAAGTAAATCAAAATTAATAAATGGTGTTTCATGCTTAAAAAAACATGCCGTTAAGGTATATTTGGTTTGACATTTCAATTAAATTGATTAAAAAAATTGTTAAAAGATTTTAATTTTATGCATTTGTTAGATGGTTACTAGTATTTTTGAAAAATTACTTTAAGTAATTTTTATATTTTTTAGCTTCTAACTAAAATATTTTGTTATTTTATTATTAATATATTTTTATAAGTTTAATATAATTTAATTTTTTCATAATAATATTAATAATTTTGATAGATTTATTGTTATACTATTATAAAATATTATATTATAAATTATTATTTTAATATTATTTATTTTAATTATTATAATATTTATTTTTAATTTATTAAAAATATTGAAATTTTTATAAAAATTAAAATTATATTTAAAAAGTATTCATTTAAAAATTATTTATATAAAAATTTTAAAAAAATATTTTATTTAATTAAATTTTAATATATTTTTATTAAAAAATATATCATATTTATTATATTTTCATTTATTATTTAACTATATTTTTATTTATCATTTTATATGTATCAACTAATTTAATTAAATATTTTTAATTTAACTAATAATATATTATTATTTAATTTTCTATTTTCATCTTTCAACTTTTAATTAAACACTCTTAAATTTAACAAAAAAAAAAAATCTTAGTATATCTAAAATAAAGCTTAATCACCTGATAATGTCAGTTCCATGTCTTTGGGATTATCTTCAAATTCATTACCAATCAAGCTAACACGCCTAACGTGATCCCATGTCTGCCAGTTTTCATTCTTCCCTCCACCAATGGAAATCAAATTCGTGTAGTCAAGCATTAGAAAAAAACGAAATAAAACAAACAAAACTGATTAGAAAGCTCTTAATTAGTTAATTAACTCAACATAAGCAAAATTTTCATCAAATTATTATTCACCATATAATCGACTTCGAAGCTGAGTCGTGTTCCTCCTTAAACGCATATGATTCTTCCCCTCTATCTAAGATCAAAATTTTTCCCTTCAATTTTTCTGGAGAAGGGAATTCCTTCATGTCATTTGAATCAGCGCGGAACAACATGTCTCCAAACACATCATCGACCATCTGTATTCAAATATGTTCATTTCCACTCAAAATGTTATTACATTAATATCAAACCAAGATAGTAGTTTAATTAACCTACATTGCGTGTAATGAGTTATACGAACCAACCTTGTCCACATTGGCATCATAATTTATGACAACAGGACACGGAGAGGCATAAAATGCATATTCTTAATGGCATTCAAACAAGCTTTGAGTTTTCACAAAAGAAGTGTCAGACCTACAATTTTAAAAGAAGTCAATTAACATTAAAACAAATATTTTTACAACGGTTATTTTTTGGTATCTATATAAATTGAGAAAAAAATATATTAAATTAATAAAATCTATATTTGATTTTGAAAATTATATTTTTCAAACCGTGTTAAAATATTTTCTACAAGATAATTTTTTGTAAATATAGATTTGTAAAAAAAAAACTTAATGAAAGTTAAAATTATCATTATTATTTTTTTAAACTGTTACCGTTTTTTTTTTTTAAATGTAATTTTCAGTTATATCAAGGTTGAAAGTTTCACAAGATACACGACCGGAGAGACGCATATATAGATAGCACTATAGGACCAAAGCATTTGGTTCAATTAATTTAGTTGAAGCCAAAAATTTGATTATTAGTATATTGGATGAGTTTCCTTGCATTTTTGCTGAGGAGATAGAACAATACCTGGGGTCTTGTTGCATATAACATGAGGAAAATCAACAATTAGCTTCTCAAGTTTATAAAATAATGTGAAGTTGAGATGGACAACCGTATTAATTAACTACTTAGATATCTGGTCACCTGTTATAAGTATAAACCTAAATGTTTATATAATATTATTTTAGTCCTAAGACACAAATTACCGACAAACCTCCTCCGCATAGGACTTAATAGCATTCCTAAAATATCCACTGTGAGTCTGTGACCATAATTCAAATTTCAAAATAATGGATTTTTGCTAACCTCAACTCTTAGGCCATACTAACAAAACTTGATAATAAAATAGTTTTAAATGAATTAAAAAACAAACAATTGAAAGATAAATAATATTAATTAAGAAAGGGCTTACTCAATATTCAATAAACTACAATTCTAAAAATTAACTTATGTAAAAAGATTGTTTTAATTATATTTTAAGTTAATGCAAGATTTTAATTAACTAAAATATTTAATTTAGACTTTCATTTTTAAAATATCTTTATTATATTTTTTTATATTAATCCAAGTTAGATTGATTATTATTAAAAAAATTATTTATTTTTTAAAATATTTTAATTATAATTTTATAATCATAATTAATTTATTTTGATTTAATATAATCTGAATTAATATAAGGAATTATAGTCAAAATATTTTAAAAAATAAAAAAAATTAAATTAAAAATTTTAAAATTAAGAAACGTGAATTAATGTAAAAGATAAATCTTAATAGACACAAGTCTATTCTTAGTAAAATAGAAATAAAGAAAAGATTATTTATGATTTTGGATTGACTTGATTTGAATCAAATTTAATATTGTGATTGAGTTATTTATTTTTAAAATCAAACCCAATTCTATAGTTATAGTGGCTCAAATAATCGTGGAATCATAACTAAATAAATTTGATATGTAAATTGAAATAGATATAGATCCTTATACCTATATCTTACTTATTTTAAAAAAAAAATAGTTTAAATTAATAATATGATATATTACCGAGACATTAAATAGATGAAATATTAACATTATAGCTCAAGTTTTAGCTTTCATACAGCTTAAATCGATGTACAAATTTAAATATTATGGATAGTTAAGTCAAAAGATTTAAGTATGAAATTAAATTAAAGGATGCCTACAATATTAACAAATTATGTTAATGTGAACAATATTATATTTGTAGAATATATTATTGTAAGACATTTTTTCATTGATCACTATTTTATATTAAATTTAAGAATAAACCTAAGTTAAAATTTTAAAATTCAAATTTAAACTAATTACATTATTTTTAACATGCTTTTGAAAATTAAACTCATACCTCCACCTAACATGCTTTTGAAAATTAAACTCATACCTCCAAGATGAACTATCGGATCGTTTCTTGAATTGTACCATATATTTAGCTCTATTACTCTAACTCCTTTCTTCAATGCCCTTATTATCCTGAAGTAGGATTTGTTGCATGTGTATAGGGAATAATGAGGTGCACCTGTTTCTCCAAAACACACCGTAAAATGATTAAACCAAAAGATAATCAGAAAATTAAGTACAAACTATAATGAATTATTGTAACCAATTAAGGTAATTCAACTTTTTTAAGTAATGAACCGAATGTTACCTTATGGTCGTCACTTAATAGATAACGGTGAAAAGCTTCAACATGAAGGCCTCTCCTTTGAAATCTGTCAATAATGGCTTCAGCATGTTTATTGGTAGCATGACCATACTCTTCTCCTTGAAATTCAACTATAAACGTGGTGGATTCCCTCTGGAGGTTCCTACACGATGCTTTTCTTGGAACCAAAGCAGATTTTGTGGTGCAGTTTAGACATTTTATTCCGAGAGGTGTTTCTAGTTGTGGTGGCCATTGTTGACTCTTGAGAGAGACGAAGAGAAAAAGAAAGGTGTGAATCTTTAAACTCTATCAGGAATGACTTGTAATCAAAGGAAGAATTTATACTCATACAACATTCATAAGGAAGATGTACAAAACACTCAAAGTAAAAATTGTATTTGCTAACTTTATCTATGTAAAGAACAAAGAGAATGCCTTAATATATACTTTATGCTTTCTTTTATGATATTCATATTTATTATATCTTACTTTATTTTATTTGATTAATTTCTGCAATTTCTTTATAATTTTAATTTAGAATTGAAAATAAAAAAATTAAAAAAAGTTTGGAGGCACAACCTAGCCCACGGACAGCAATATCCAAGTAGCGTCTAGAAAACGTAAAAATTGAAACAAAATGTAAATGAAAAAGTAGAAAGGAAAGATTTGGGAGATTGAGGAAAACAGAGAAAGATGCTGAAAAAAGCAAAAATAAAAATAGAGGTGAGGAAAAGAGGTAAAAAATTGTAGAAAACTACACTCTGAATTGAGTGGGTGAGGGAAACACACTGAGGTGAAAAATAGAAAAGTAATCTAAGAGGGGATTCTTCTCTCCAACACATACTCAAATTCATGCATTCATCATGCAACATCCTGAATTTTATTTGATTTTATAAATTTCCAAATAAATATAAAAAAGGAAATAACTCCTTAATAAATTGGGTGATTAAAAAATAATATACTTTTTAAATTAAATTATCAAAATAATATTATTTTGTTGTTTAATGTTAACTTGGGAAATTTTTTCATTTTTGTCGGTTTTTCAACGACTACAATTATTTTATTAAAAAAATTAAAATTTAAAAATTATAAATATATTTTCTCTTTAGAACTAAGTGGCTTTAATTTTTTTTCATTACACTCGAAAATATGTAATAGTAAAAATCATAAGAGTCAAACCCAAAAATAAATTCTTCTAAATAAATTTCTTTCTTTAATAAAATATATGATAAAAATATAATTTTTTCGTTTTGAAATTAAATCAATATTTTTAAATTTATTAAATTTTACACAATTAATTAGAATTAAACATTTTTGCTTAGAAGTTCTTCTATGCTACATATTATTTTAATGCGCGACAAGGCAAGCTTGTTTAGAATGATTTTTCAAATATGAAGTGTAGTGATTTTTTCTTTTTTTTAGAAGATAACTTTCTAACTATTAAAATGCTTTGTTTGATTAAACTAAATTAGTAGGAAGAAAATATAGAAAAAATAAAAAGGTTGATATAAGTATTTTTCTATGTTTGGTTGATTATGGAAAGAGAAAAAAATTATTTTTTGTAAAATTTATAGAACAGTAATCTTTTCTAAATAGAAAAAAATTAAGGAAGAAAAACTAGTCCATTTTATTTTTTTATTTGAATTATTAATAAATTAAAAATAAAAATATTATATTAATAAAAAATTTAAATTTTTATGTTTAATTTAATTTTTTTACTTTTTTTCATTTTATTTTCTATCTCATCCAAATAAGATAATAGAATCTTTTTCTATTTCATTTTCTTCTAATTTTATCTACTTAAATAATTTTTTATTTTATGTATACTTTATTTCTTATGCTCCTAGTTTTTTCGTGACTATTTATCACATCATACCAACAAATAAAGCAAAAGATTCTTAATTTCACAAAATGTAAGCTAGAAATTCACAAGTTAAAACTTCTTGCAATTTTTTTTCTTTATCTTTCTATAATCTTTTTTTTTTACATATACATTAAATTTCATACATACAAATTTATCTCTATCTCTCTCATAGATAAACTTCTCCATTGCCGAAGAGGATCCACGTAAAATTCACAATGTCTAGTCGTTTTGATTTTAGATTCGACAATTTTAATTTTTTTAATTTATTTTTGATGATTTTAGCTCCTCTTTTAATTTTTATCAAATAATTAACTGTTAAATAAAATCAGGTAAAAAATTAAGATAAAATAAATAATATTTAGTTTAAAATTTATTTAAATTAATGGCTGATTGCTGAAATTGAATGAAAAATTAAATATAATTGATAATTAATTATTTAATGAACAATTAATAGAAGGATCAAAATGAAAAAAAAAATATAAAATTAAGTGAATTAAAATCACCAAAAATAAATTATAAGATTAAAATCGTCAAATCTTAAAACTAAAAAATTTAAAATTACAATTAAACATAAAATTTTATCGTTGGGAAGAATATTTTCATAAAATTAATTATGGCAAAATTACGTTTGTATGAAGATTTTATTCTAACATCAAAGTTATATATACACATTTAACTAATTAAACGTGTTTTTAAATATCAAATTTGATTTCAATGTCAATTTATTTGGGTTATTTCTTAGGAAAATGTATTTGTTTAATTAAAAAACATGTTTAAAATATTTATAATAATTATGTGAAAATGAAAAAAAAAACATTTTAATGTTTTTTATAAATTAAAAGAAGTAGCTTATGAAAAACAACTAATAAAAATCTATATAACAAAATTAATATTATCATTTATTGTACATGCTAAAAGTATCATTCTCCATTAATAATGGGAGCAATTTTTATGCACACAGTGAAAAAAGAAAAACCCACCCACCCAACCACCATCACCATAAAGGTGTGTTGGGGAGAGAACCAAAATGCTATCCCACACGTCCAAGTTCATTTTTAACATTAGTGCAAATTACATAATAACAGTGAATTAAAACTAACCCACTTGGCCTAATTACTTCTTTCCAATCTGAATTTAAATCAAATACCAAAAAAAAACTATATTGGGGTTGAACGACAGACATTGGCATTCTTTATCTCATGCAACATTTGAGAATCAACAAGTGTTTGTTATTAGATTACATGATACTTAAAGAGTAAGGGACTCAAATTCAAGCCTCTAGATTGCCAACCATACTATGAATGGATGTGCATGCATCAGTCCCATAATCAATCATAAAACATAACCATTTTGAAAGAAGAAGCTGCAAACACTAAGTCATTAACAAATATTCCATGAATCAATATTTCTTTCTGATATATGAAAATGGTTTTACGGTGGTAATAACATGACCACATAAGCAACATCATAACACAGACTTCTAAGCAACGTTGTTAGCAAAATGAAATTGGATCAGAAGCCTTACACACTTGTAAGGTTCACCCTTGCGGTCACGCAAACGAACTGCACGAATACCTTCTCTTAATTCAGATACAGGTAAACATGTTTGTCCACCAAAATCATGTTTCCCAGAAAAGTCACGCTCAATGACTTTGATATACAAGAGGGCCAATTCTGGAACTCTCAATGGAAATCTGAACTCTTCATTCCATACTGGTACCCAATTATCTTCAATTGTCTTAGTTTGTTTGGCATCTGTATCAGCTGGAACACCATGAATTCTAACCTGCATATACATGATTCATCTATTTGTTGTTATGTTACAAGATTGTGAAGTTTGCTCATTTTATTTTTTTCTTGTGCTAGTTCAAATGATATTTTGTGTACTTGAAAGATACAAAAAGAATGCTATCCCAAAATATGATTTTCACAATTGAGTATATCAATTTATTCAATTATTCCAATTTATCCTTCCATTAATTAAAGGATAAGATATAAAATCTTTCTTTCCATGTTGATCAAAAGTATTTTACCTCTACACGGAAGTCAGGAGGAGAATACAAATCGAAGTGTGTTGGCCCGAAATCTGAACGCCACCCCTCACCCATGTATACCAAAACCTGCTTTGTCATTATGTTGAAATTAGAGGAGGCTTAATTATTTTAAAAACAAACAGAGGAAGATAAATTTTGTATTTCATATACAGTTTTACTTAAGAGAATGATTAAAAATAAAATTAAAAGTTTTTATTAAAAATTCTAATATTTAATGTTACTAATATAATTCTATGATAATATTTATAGAACATTTTATTTATTAATTTCTTAACTAATAGTTAACAAAATCATTTCAACTTTTAAATATGGATAGATATGATTATGCACATTCCCTCACCTGAAGAATTTTCTGGATTGGTCGGCTTGCTCTTGGATCAAAAACCTTATTATTGTTGTCAACATTCAACAAGATATCTGGTTTCTTAACATAACCACAGCCACCATTGGCTCTGAACATTCCTTCCATGTACCTAAGATAGTGTCCACCTCCCTTTAAGGAAAAGAAATTGCAAGTGAATAAGGATATCCACAAAACCCAGTTTAATTTCTATTCATAATTCCAAATAATGCAAATTAGAAACCAAATATTCTTAGTATTGTAGGAACTAATAACATGATGCACGTCATTATAGAATGATGACATGCTGAGTTTTGTCCCACTCTACATTATTCTGCATTATATACTTTTCCTTAGACTTTATAGGAAATAAAGAAGTAAATCTCTGTTTTTGAAATGGTTAATGAAATTTTTTTTACCCTGCCTTTAGTAAATCTCTGTTTTATTCATATTATTTTAAGGTTATCCGAACCATTTGGGGATTATTATGCTCTTCTACTTTCCAGTAGCGTCCACAGTTTACCATTCCGAAAAAATTGATATATTAATCAGCTAACATTGGACTAGTCTCCATTGATATACTTTTTTCTAATGAAATTTAAACTATTATTATAAACATTATGAATTTATACTAACAGTTTGATATATTATATTAACAAATAATTTTTTATTAATATAAAATATTAATATACTATATGGTTTGTTAGTATATATATTTAAAGTTTATACTAACTAAATTTTGTTGCACAAAAACTACAGTAACAAAGGTTACCTTTAACATTTGACAATTTTTTTTATAATGTACTTTCTAGAAAATTTCCATAAAAAGGGAAAAAGAGAAAAATATAAAGGAGAATTAAATGAGCAAAAAAAGTGTACACAGACAATAACCCCAGAATCTTATTTCTGCTTAAAAGTACTATTTACTTCCAAAATACTTAGATTAGGGTATTTGTTGAATTACCTAACAAGTGCAAAATTATAAAACAACACAGCACCTGAGAAGAAATAGGCAGGGAAGTGGTTTCACTGGAAGGGAAATGAAAAAATCCTTCTTGTATGTCTCAGCAGCTTCTAGAAAATCAAATGGAATGTCTCAAAAACACCAAGCACATTTACACCACTACACTATGCTACTGTCATAAGGGGCACATGCATCAAGCTATCAAAATATGCTTGAAGCGAGTTCTATTTAATGCCATTTAGAGGAGGTTGCTCATGCAGCTTCCCTTCCATGAACCTCCTTTAAATCTCATATTTGCCATTTGCTACTTCCTTGAAATTTATGATCAGAACATAACATTCAATACAAATGTATCATTCATATTTTGTTTTTTTCATCCTCAATTGCTAAATAGATGGAAATCTAAGTCTAACCTGCATATTAAATGCTACCATTTGAGCTCCATGCATCCATCCAACCATGGGATCGTAATTAGACGAATCCAGACGCGTACCCTTCGGATATATTCGAAGCAAATTTTTTTGGGTAAATCTATAAGATGGAACAATGTCAACTATCATGTTGGTTAATAATTAATAATATGGTTAAAAAAAAAAACAGGGAATACGCTCCATTTGTTTACTAAATTAATCTTTTCAATATTTCAATTATCACCATATTAATCCTCAAAATCTTTTTAGTAGATTAGCTGCTAGTCCAAAGATTTAATCTATCCCCAAATTAGCTCAAAGGTCTAATATCTTTTAGGAACTAATTCAGCAATAGATTAAATCTTTTAGGGGTTAATTTAATAACAAAATCCTTAAAAGACTAAAGTGGGGATGAAAAAAATTAAGGAACTAATTTAATGAAACTTTTACAAGACAATGCATGTAATTTTAGAACACCAAATTGGCTTTTTCAAAAAAAAAATAAAAAATACTACATATCTAGCTAGAGTAAATGATACCCACTTAAGTTATATGAGAGAAAAAACATACATGAGTTTAGATTCAACAACCCAAAAAAAAAAAGATTCAATATGTAGAAGAAAAGGTTGAAATCACCTGACAATGTCAGTTCCATGAGTTTTGGCAATATCTTCAAGTTCTTGCTCACTCAAGCTAAGACGCCTGGCTTGATCGTGATTAATAAGCCAGTTTTCAAATTTACCTTTTGGCTTCCCTGCACGAATGGAAATCAAATTTCTATATTCAAAACCATCCTCTTCTTCCTCCTCATCCAAATCATCCTGATGAGACAAAAAAACGGCAATGGAACAGAGTTGATTAGAAAGCCCTTAATTAGTTAACTAACTCAATGTAAGCAAAATTTCCATTAAATTACAATTCACCTTAGAATTGACTCTAAATCTGTCATCTTTGTCCTCAATCCTCTGTGCTTCATGAAACTCTGGTGATTTAGTTGAAATCAGAATTCTTCCCTTCAATTCTTCTGGGGAAGGGAATTCTTTCGTGTGTTGTGAATCAGGGCGAAACAGCATGTCTCCAAATATATCATTCACCATCTGTATTTAATATATAAATTACTGAAAAATTTTACTCATCTTGTTGTATTTGTAATGTTCTTTAAAAAAAAAACTATGATTCTTAATAAAAGATAATATATAAAATTTTAAAAGTATTTATTATTTTTTATATTTATTTTTCATAAATATTAAGTATTTCTAATTTTTCTTAAAATGATGTAATAATAAAATTTGATTTTAAATTTAAAAAAAAACTTGAAATATTATAATAATTTTTCAAAAAGTTCATTATTAACTAAGTTTAACATTGTCTTAATATGTATAATTAATTCAATGGAAAGAATCATACAAATAAAAGTGGAAAGAGTATAAAATTTCAAACCTTGGCGACTTTGTCTTGAAGGGGTGGAGTTATATGGTCTTCAAAAGTTATGATAACAGGATATGGAGAGGTAGAAAATGCATAGTCCTTAATGGCATTCAAACAAGCTTTGAGTTTCACAGAAGAAGTCAGAGTCCTACAGTTCTGAAGAAAGTCAATTAGTTTCAGTTATATCAACGTTCAAATTAAAGTTGCAATGCACATACACGCAAGACCACAAAGTATCTACTTTAGTTAATCTAATTAAAGCGATAAATTTTATTAAATTTATATTAGATCAGTTTCCTTGCACTTTTAACTGTACCTGGGGTCTTCTCTTAATAATAATACTAGATCATAATTTGGAATGCATTAATAATATTATTAAATTTTTATTTACATTATATTATATTATATTAAAATAAATAAATTATTATAAACTATTTTTTAAAAGTATTAATTTGATATTTCAAAAATTATTTGATATCAATTTGAATATTATAAAATTAAGATATCAAATAAATCTCTAAAACAATATTAAAATGATATTCTAATATATTATAAAATCAAAATAAAAAATAATTTTATATTTTTAAATATGTGAAGGACTTAATAACTTAAATGTTTAGAAGAAGAACTAAAATATAATATGAATCTTTGAAGACCTACAATTAAAGTATGAAAATGTAATTTAGATTGTATAATCACCAAATATATAATAATAATTAGTAAAGAAAATTTTCTAAGTTTATATCGAACCTAATAAATATTTTATAATTTTAATATATTTTTCCGGTAAATATTGTTTTATTCTATTGATAAAATTTAAAATTTTAATTGAATAAAGATTTATTTATAACTTCTAATCTTCTATTCATGAAATAATAATAATACTAAAGTAATAAAATATTTTATAAATTTGAAGTATCTAATATTTTTTAACTCATAACAATATAAATATTTTATTCATAAAATTACATTTTTTATTAGTTAAATATAAAAAAAATTAAAAAATTGATTTAAAATTATTTTTATGAATACTAATAAGGATAAAAATTCATATCTAAGTAAAAATGTGTTATATTAAAATATATTTTTCATTTTCTCTATTTAATACACATATTAAGAATTTTTTTACTACTAAAATTGTTGTACATTTTATTTTTTATTTTTTGTGAGAATTTTAAAAAGTAACAACAAAAATATTAAAAGATAAATTTAAAAGATTAAGAACTCTATAGATGAAATAAATGAAAAGTTAATAAAAAAATAAATCAAGTGATAAATTCTTAAAAATTAAAAATAGAAATTACGAGAAAATGCTTTGTAAGATTTTAATATAAGGAAAGATGTCATGTAATATTTTAGTAGAAGAACTTTATATAGATATATAGGTTAGGGAAATCAACATTAGCTTCTGGAGTTTACAAAACCGTGCGAAACTGCAAGTCAGATTCCTGGTCCTCTGTTATAAGTATAGATCTTGTTGGGCTTTTAGTGTTAATGTTCATTGTTATATCTTTGAGCATGTGGAAATTATGAGTGTTAGTCTGAATAAATTACATGTATTTAAATTTTTAAACTTGTGATTGATTTATTAAACTTTATTGATTTTTTATATTGGTTTAATTTGATTTATTTTAATTACCTTTTTGTGATTGATTTGCTTAAAATCTTTTAATAATATGCTACAACTAAAATTTAATAGATATATAATATTTGATTGAATGTTAGAATTGATTTAATAAGATTTTGAAATATATTAATCACAAATGAGAGAAGTATAGGGGAATTAAACTATATAGTCTTAAGTGAAATAGAGAATTTTTTTTATTTTATTTTGAATAGGATCTAACTTTAATGAAAGAAAAAAAAAACTCCGTAACATTCAAAATATCACAAATATGATGTTATATCAAGATGGTAAAAACTAGCAACTACAATAATACTTATTGGTCAAACTTGCAACTACAAGCAACTATAATAATACCTATTGGGCAAACTAGCAACTACAATAAATGAACCAATAACGATTCTTAAGTTTGGTAATTCTTATGCTTAATATCACTACAATGGCCAACAAAAGTGAAACAGGCTGGCTTCAAATAAAAGACATCCATGAAAAATTACCAAAAATAAACTCGAGAAAAATACTAAAAAATAATTTCATTGTTCCAACATTTTTTGTTCTTCCTAATTGTTAAGAGCTTTAGTCTTGCAAATTTACTCTATAGAGAGTTGAAATATTTTTGTAAGCCAAATATAAAAGCACTCTTGTTTATAGAGACAAGGAAAAGTGTGAATAGTATTATAGGATTTAGTTTTGATTAAGATTATTCTATCTCGTGTAAAGATAAAGGGATGTTTTTTTTTATGATGTCTTTGAAAGAAAGAAACTATCATACATTCTTCTCTAGACTGAGATAAAATAAGATTTATCGAATCAAGATTTTTTTAAAAGGAAACATGATTTATTAAATCATGAAATTACCTGAAAATTGGACATAGATCATACATTATGATTGAATCAAGATAAAATTAAATGTACAATTTTCTTCTCCCCTTTTTTCTCTATTATTATACTACATTTATATTATTCTTATTTCATTTTATATTTTTCTGTTATTAATTTCAAAGAACCAATTTTACCCCTCTAATCTTCCATGCCTAAATGTTTGCAATAAATTCACCGAATCCCTAGTATATCAATACATTAATGAAAAGCTCCTCCATTTAAGAGTTATATAAAAAAAAAAAAAACATTTATCATACAAAAGCTAAAAGCATTGACCTCAAAATAAGTGAATTCGAAACATGCACTTTTATCATTACTTTTCATTTCTTCAGTATTATCTAAACATTTCCTCATATCATGATTACAATATTCATGAAGAATCCTTTTTTTTCCTATCACCACCTACATAGTGATAAAATTAATCCATTGACCTCATAAGAGAATGGTGGTTAAGTAATGCTTTTGTCTAAGGTGATGACTACTAGATTTGAATATTTCGCATTACATACAAAATTGTTATAATTATAAAGTATCTCTCCACCTAATATGCTATTGAAAATTAAATTCATACCCTCCATGATGAACTTGCACATCATCGTATCTGGAATTCGGCCATAAATCTAGCTCAATTACTCTAACTCCTTTCTTCAATGCCTTTATTATTGGGGAAACACTGCTAGGGCTGCTAAATTGATTTCCAGTTAAGTAGGAGTTGTGGCCTGTGTATAGGAAATAATGAGCCAAAGGAAAATTCATGTCATGATGCACCTGGATATCCAAAACACACCAGATTATGAGAAAACCAAATGATAATCAGAATATTAAGTGAAAATTAGAATAAACTCTTCAAACCAATTAAGGTAATTCAGCCTTTTCCTTTTCTAGTAGTGAATCAAATCCAAATATTATATACCTCAGCTAGGGGACCATTAAAGTCACTTAAGAGATAACGAAAGAAGGCATCAACATGAAGGCCTCTCCTTTGAAATATGTTGAGATGCTTGAGACTGTCAAAAATAGCTTGAGCATGTTTATTGGTAGCATCACCACCCTTTTCTCCTTGATATTGAACTAAAAACTCACAAAGGTCATCCATGCTCATGGTTCCATTCTCTGAATACTCATAAAAAATAACACCGATTTCCTCCGGAGGTTCAGCCACATGGAGTCTAAACATTCTCTTGAAACAAAAGCAGACTTTGAAGTGCTGTCTAGACATTTTCCGAGAGAGGTTTCTTGTTGTGGTGGCCATTATTGTGTTGTATAATGTCTATTGAGGGAGAGACACAGAGAGAAAGAATAGAAAACAAAGGTGTGAACCTTTAAAATTTATCAAGAATGGCTTGGAGCCAAAGTGAGAATTTATACTCATATAATGTTCATAAGGAAGATGTGCAGAACACTGAATGTAAATTGTTTTTTTGCTAACTTTATCTCTGTAACGAAGAAAGAGATTGCTTTAATTTATGCGTTGTGCTTTCCTTTATGATACATTTCAATGAGATACATCTCCAGGTAACTGATCTCAAGCCCTATCAAGATTTTAGTTTTTCCCTTGAAATAAAAGTAGCACTCAACAATAAACAACTAAACGTTAGGAATATTCACTGTGATGTGTACGTAAAGCTACATGGAAGAAAAACAATTTCATTGGGTGCAGAGGATAAAAAAGATATGACATATACAAACGTAACAAACTGGTACCATTCCCAGCGTGTCAAAATATCTTTCTTCCTGATTAGTTATTACCAAAAAGATATCTTTCTTCCATATGATGTGCAAGGGACAACTTTGTTGTTATGTTTAAAAAATTACACATACTAAAATCTGTAAGGAGATAGAAAGTCGGCAGATCCTATTTGTTATCGGCTTAAAATTTTTAAAAGTAGCGTTGCTTGGAAAAACAAATACAAATTTTGGGAGGAGGGGTGGAGCGATGCATATGATTAGAATGCATAAGTAATAACATTGCATGTTAGATTCTTTCCAAAAACAGTGCTAGCAAGCTAAATATTAAAGAAGAAAAAAAACACTTGTAGGAATCCCTCTAAGAAATGGCTTGTAAAGGCATAAGCCTTGGATCCTATAAAGTTATGAATAGTTAAAAGTTTCTTAGATGAAATCCTTAAACATATGGAGTATTTCCTCATGACTAAATTCCATTTGAATATATGTATAAAACAAATCTCACAATGAAAAGCAATTCATTGGGTGCCAATTTTATAAAGCGGAATGACCAAAAACTCAGCCTAAAATTTTGATTTTGGCTCCTTAAGGTTTTGAGAGGACAGATAAGGTCATCCAGAACCAGAATCCCAACATTTCTTGTTTACATTATCAACTTTAACCCTGCTACCTCCTCTCACTTACAAGTCTCACATTTTGAAAAGAAACAATTACTTTTCCACCGGTAACTGTATCTTAAAATTGTTTTTCTCTCATCTAATCATGTCATCAAAGAGTAGAATAAGCAACTACTAAGTAAATCCCATTAAAGATGCTCTTTCATATACATTACACACCTTTTGGAAGTTTTGGATCCGGCAGATCTAAACCCAGTAGGAAAAGAAATGGGCAAAAGCAAGTTGTGACATCTTTTTTTACACAGAAAAATATACGCAAGTACAGAAGAACAGCTTAAATAAACTCAAATCGCATAAGGAGCCTAACTGAGTTGTACTTCACTCCTTTACGGCTATAGAGTGGAACAGCACGGATCCCTTGCTTCAGCTCAGCAACGGGTAAACAAGTTTGTCCTGCAAAATCATCTGCCCCAGACATGTCATATTCATGCACTTCCACTCTGAGCAAAGCAAGTTCCGGAACAGTTAAAGGGAAGGTGAACTCTTCTTCCCAAACAGGTATCCAGTTATCCTCTATTATCTTGGTTTTCTTCATTGTGTTATCAGCTGGCACTCCAGCTATACCAACCTGCCTCAAAAATTGACTTATAAGCTAATGCAAGAAGTACAAAAAAGTACTAATATCAGATCTCCACCACTGGCGGCATTACAGAGAAAAATTTTCCTGGAACTGATTAATCAAAGTTGTCAAAGCTCCAATTGGTAAAAGATTGAATCTTAGAAAAGTTAACACAAACACAAAATCACTATTGCCTTGAAATAATAAAGGACACCAAATATTAATTTTTGTAAGGAGTTATGTTGCAAGTATAGAATACTTATCAAAATTTTACCCTGACATAAAAATCTGGTGGAGAATACGAGTCAAAGTGGGTCTGTTTGAAATCCATACGCCATCCATCTCCCTCATATATTTTTACCTATCCCGTGAGATCAAATTAGATACAATGTAAAGAAAATACAGATTTGTTAATTCTTTATTTTGACAGTCTACTTACCTTTAGAGTCTTCCTCACTTGCAACTCATCTTTAGGATTGAATACTTCATTATTTGGACCTACATTGATAAGAAAGTCTGGCTTTTTGACATAACCACATCCTCCATTGGATCTAAACATTCCATGCATCAACCAAAGATTTCTGCCATATCCCTGTCATGGGAACAAAGACTTATAGTCGAATGTTTGAAAAGTTAACAGAAACTCAACTCCTAAAGAAGAATGAGTCAAGATGAAAGAAGCGTTAATCATACAGTATGAATTTAACAATGTTACCTAATCATATGCACCATATAATGTTGGAGTTAATTGATTGTAATTTTAGGTGCATTAACTTAAATTTTAAGAAACTTTAAATCATCAACTTTGAAACCTTGAGCACCATACTGTTGTCATTATGCTCATCACAGAAGAATAACTAAAGAAATTTTCAGCACACACCAACAACCAAAAATTAATATTGAAAAGTCTAATTAGGACACTAAAAGCACTTCATATGTTACTGTTCAAAATAAAGGGGATGAGTGAAACATAAATTTAAAACCTGCATATTGAATGCAACCATTTGAGCACCATGCATCCAGCCAATCAGTGGCTTGTAGTTGGAGGAGTTGAACCGTGTACCCTTGGGGTACACCCTCAAAAAGTTTTTCTGGGTGAATCTATTATACAAAATTGAAAGCACTACAATCAGTTTGTTAAAAAAATTCTGAAAAGTGCAAGAGAAGTAGTAGATCGTTTGTTTACTTATGGTGGAATAGCATATCTGATATTTGATAAGAAACCAGATATTACCTAACAAGATCAGTTCCAAGTGACTCGGTAGCTTTTTCAAGGGTTTGTTCACTTAAGCTAAGGCGTCTAACTTCATCATTTTCAACTTTTAGTGCTTCCTTCAGACTGTCTTTGGGTTTTCCCGCATGAATAGCAATTAGACACTTATAATGATTTGTTTCAGATTCATCATCATTTGACTCATCAACATCACTCTGTTGATCCGTGTCTAAGTAACCCTGTAAGAAAATAGAACACAGTATCAGAAGGTAAAAGGAATAGTATATTATCTTGAGAAAATAGAGGCTGTTGTAAAGTGCAAAATTTAACTCACTGTATAATCTTCATTTTGAGCTTTTGCATCTTCAGTGACCTCCTTTCCCCAATCATCTTCATCAGAATCCTTTGATTTTGGCATTTTTTGGGAATTCTCCTTCACACGTTTAGACTTTAGTTTTAGATACTCTTTTGGTGGCTTTGTTGATATCATGATCTTACCCTTTAATTCTTCAGGTGATGGAAAAACTTTCAAATTTTTATGATCCGGACAAAACAGCATATTTCCAAATGTCTCAGTGATCATCTAATATAAAAACAGCACCATGATTTAATACCAAAATTTTTAGGAACCTTAGTGATTTACTCCTTTCAGATATAACAGATCACCTGAGCAACTTTATCTTGAAGGTGTGGTGTAAGATGGTCTTCCAGTGTTATTATGACCGGGTAAGGAGATACAGAGAAAGCATATTTTTCAATGGATTTCAAACATTGACGGAGCTCCACAGGAGTTGTCAACGTCCTACATTCACAGGTAAACAAGGTTCAGATACTTAGAAAACCTCTAGATACTGTAATTTTAAATATGAACACGTGCAGAAGATAGTTATTTAGCATCAACCATCAACAAAACATAATGTCAAAGCAAAAGATTCACCAGGACATGAGATACAAGTAATTCATTAATGTATAGTCCAACAAAATCATTTGATTTACTATCTGTTCCATCACTTATTTATTCTTTTACTCTGAAAATGAGATGCATTTAAGTCTACACAGGTCTCACCAGAGAGTTTCTCAAAGGAAACATTACAATCAGCACTTCACATAATGAGTAACTTTCCATGTTCATTTAATCAAATCAATCACGATAGCAATACAGAAAAGGGAGATCAACAGTAACCATTTTGCAATGCATTGTTCAGCACAAAATTTGAATACCTTCCATGTAAAACAAGCACATCATCCTTGGCAGAATTGGGCCATAGATCAAGCTCCACCACACGCACGCCTCTTTGCAATGCCATTATAATGGGGACATCACTGCAATCACTGCTGAGTTGATTGCCAGTGAGATACGAGTTATGGCCAGTAAACATGAAATAATGGGACAACGGAGCCGTCATATCCTGATTAACCTGAATTACAGCACACCAGGAGGTTAACATCACAAGAAGGACTAAGCTCCTTTCAATGTGAAGATTTCTGAATAAGGCATTTTGGGACAACTTTACCAATATGATAGATAATCGTCATTGTAACTAAAAGTGTTTGGTGTGAAGTGAAAGAATAGAAAACCTGAGATGGAATTGGGGGATTGAGGTCAGGGGAGAAGAGGTAGTGGTGAAAGTCGTCGAGGGAGAGGCTGTGTCTGACGAACTTGGTAATGTGATGGCGCTTCTGCACGGCCAGCTCCACCACCTTGTGCGGATCAACGACGTACTCGCCTTGAACCTCCGAGAGAAAGCGGAGGAGTTGGTCGGGGGTGATGTGGGCTCCACCTTGGGAGTACTTAAGGAAAAGGTCACGCACGTCCTGTGGCGGCACCGCCTCTGCCACCTTGAACGTCCGGTTGAAGCAGAGGCAGACACGGTAGTTACTCATTTTAGAATAATTTGTTTTGGAGTAATGAGAAGAGGAAGAAGAAGGATGAGTTATGAATGTGAATGCAATTGAATTTGAAACGGAGAAGGGAGACAGAAGGGCCCTCCCTCTCTCCCTCTCTCTCTCTCTCTCTGCTTAGAATTAAGATTGACCAAAGTTTGAGGTCTTTTCTTCTTCAATCCCCACTCTCCATCTCCATTAATAATCATCCATGCCTCGTACAGTCCTTCCTCAACTGTGTTTACTTACTTACATGCCTCTCTCTCTCCTCTCTCCTCTCTCTCTCCTCTCTCCTCTCTCCTCTCTCCTCTCTCTCTCCCCTGATACTGCTACATGCAGCCTACACCATCTCCATTTTTTAAAATAAGAGAAACTGTAAACTTACATCCTAATATATTTTATTTTTTATTTCTTTTTTGTTATATTATATATTCAATTTTATTTTTTATTTTTTTTTATATCTTTCTTCCTTCTTGTCCCATATATTTTATTTAAAATGTATCAGAAATAATTTTCATGCCACTTTCTCTGTTAAAAACAATAAAAATAATAAAATTGAAAATAATAAAATAATTTAATAATGCAATTACAGAAAAAGACTGAATCCCACACAATCAACCAAGTCAATATCATTTGTCTTGCTCTAAGGTTTTTGTATGCTTTCGTCACTATTTAACGATGCGTACTACGTTCTCTAAGGTTAAATAACTATTTTGGTAATGAAATTAGTTCTTTCAATTTCATATTTCTCTTTAAAAAAAATAAAACTAATTAATAGATTAAAATAATTGATTTTTAAAAAATAAAAATAATCATTTTTATTTTTATTAATATAATTGAATTATCATCCTTTTAAAACCAAAGTAGTTATTTGTTTATTTTTATATTAGGATAGTTATTACTATATATTTAATTATTTTTATTTTGGAATGAATTCATCCGATTGAGATAGATATTCATCATTTTCCTTCAAATTACTGACTTGTAACATTCTTAAATTTAAGTTCCTAAAAACAAATCTCGATGTGGGCATGTTCGACTTAATAAGGGAGGCGCGTGAAGCATGTTGATGGAGCGTGACAATAACAGTTTGCTTGGTTGGGAAAGGATGAAAAAAAAAAAAAAGTAAAGGATTAAATTAGTTTCTAAGTTAATAATAACATTATAAATTATTTCTTCATTTAAAAAAAAAGTCATCGTTTAGTTTTAATTTTTTGATTCGTCATGCAAATTCGTTCCGTTAAATTTGGTCTGACGATATGTTGAATTGGAACGTTAAACGTTGAGGTGTGTCTGAAATGGCTCGTTAAGTGTCATTTAAGTTAATAAAACGACGTCGTTTCACGTGAAACCTTTACAAAAGGACATTTGTTTAGTTCAAATGACGTCGTTTCACGTGAAACCTTTACAAAAGGACATTTGTTTAGTTCTGCTAGGACCCGTTAAGTCAATCTCTTACCATAAGTCTCTTACCATAAGTCATCATTTGTAACTAAATACATTACCAATATACCATCAACTTCCTAATCTCACTGTGATGGCTGCAACTTCAGCACCACCGAATGCAAATGAACACATGAAATCATTATCAAGCACCACCACCTTCAATATCCTACCTTCTGAAATCATCTACATTCATATCTGCCCCACCTCGATGGTGCCACACCGCTTCGTTTATTCTGACCCTTCCATTCCCTCCCTCACCGTCCGTCACCTCCACCACCGGAATTGATCTCCGCCGTCGGCATATACTACAAGGGGAATCTCGTGTTATCGAGGATGAAACGCACCGAAACGCAGAAAAACTGGTTCCTCTCCTCGTCGCTGTGGGTGGACGCGCTCGAACCAAACAACCTGGTCCTGACGCTATGGATTTCATGTGCAAAGACGAGGAGTGGATGAATGAATTAGAAGAGAATTTGAAACTAAGTTGGATTGTGATGGACGCAGGTCGGAAGCGTGTGACGAATGTTTCGAGCTGGATTTGTGAAAACAGAAAGGGCGAGGATGACTGAAACGATGACGGAGCGGTCAACGAGCTCCAACCAGGGGCGACACTGGCCAAGGTCATGGCGGAGAAAGGTGGAGAGTTGGTTGATAAAGGCACGGAAGGCGAGGTTATTAGCGGGGCCTCGGCTGAGCCCCCAGTTGTGGCGGTGAAGGACATGGTTGGTTTCCTTGTTGTAACAATTTAGATAAAGAAGGGAGGTGTTTAGAGAGAAAATGAGAGGGTTGTGGTGAGAATTTGGATTGGGAAATGGAGCTTGAAAGAGGTTTTGTTTGACAAATGAGAGAAAAGGAAGATGGATGGAAAGAGATGGTGATAAATTTTATTTATGGGCTTCTTGCTTAGTGGTTACAGTTCCAAATACACCACCGACAAAAAATGCAGGGGCATGACTATCGAACAGAGAATGCAGAGGAGAAGGGAAACGATGGTATGAAGATTAGGAAGTTGTCTAACAAAACGACGTCGTTTTGTTAATTTACGTGGCTTTTACGTGGCACTTAACAAGTCACCTCAACATTTAACGTTCCAACCCAGCACGTCGTCATGCCAAATTTGACGGAGGGACGAATTTGCATGACGGATCAAAAAGTTAAGGACTAAATGATAAATTTTTTTAAGTGAAGGACTAATTTGCAATTTCATTACTAAGTTAGGGACTAATTTGACCCTTTACTCAAAGAAAAAGTGAGAAATAAAAGACATGAAAAGGTATTTTTATTTTGTGATTTGTATATGAAAATAGAAAAAAATAAGTATTTTTTTGTAAGTATTATCTAAATTTCAATCCCTTCCAGGTATGAAAGGAAATAAAAGAAAAAAATTAATTTTTTATTTTTTAATTATAAATTATTAAAATTATTATATAAAAATAAATAAATATTATATTAATAAAAAATATAATTAAATTTTTTAAATTAAATTTTATTTTTATAAATTTATATAAAATAAAATTTATATATCCAACACATTTTTTTTATCATACATTCAAATATAAGAAAAGAAAATTCTTTTCTTTTAATTTTATTCCTATTCATTTAAATAATTTATGTTTTTTATTTTTATTTTATTTTTAAAGTTTATTTTTTCTATTTTTTTTTACTCTTATGTCATCAAATTAAACATATATGTTGACGTTATATCAAATGTTACAAGCTTATTATTGGAAGAGGATGACACTCATGTCTAGAATTGATAGACATGGAAGGTTGCATTAAGGATGTTCTAGAATTGATAGACATGGAAGGTTGCATTAAAGATGTGGACAAAATTCTACTCTTACATATGGACAAAATTGATAGTGAGTTATATTTAGAGTTGTAAAATAGATCAATCCTTACTTATTTAATCTTAATCATATGGACCAAAGATAAAAAAACTTAAATTAAAAAATTTATAGGATCAAGAATCATTGTTATTTCAAATCAATAACTCCAAATTTTGGTATAAAAATAAAAAATTTATCAGATGAAATAATCATAAACATTTATGTTTTTTAATATGGTTCTAATAATTAAAATACTTTAAGCAAAATAAAAGAATATGTATTAAATGGTAAAAATATAGCTGATATGTTCTTCACTTCATGAAGATTAGGAAAAATAAATATCAAAGAACGTTATGTCTAATATAGATGGACATTCATTTGGATTCTCTCTAACATCAAGTTCCATTATATTAATAAGCTTAAGTTAACTTGATAAACTTATATAATTATATCATTTATACTATCTTTCTACTCATTTAAAAATTTTGGTCCTTGAAATCTTTTACTAAGGATTACTTTAGTTTAAAGTTGTTTTTTGTTTACTACTTGATAAGAACTGTTCCTGCTGGTAGATGGGTCAATTTGACTCATACAACCCAACTTAACTCTAATCTACATAGACTAGGGTTAAAATGACTCAAAAGACCATATTATAATCCTATATGGTTAATAATTCATTAACCTTATGAGATTATGGATAGCCTATCAGCTTAATTTTTTCTCTTCAAAATTTTTTTTAGCTTTTTTTTTTTATTTTTTTCTATAAAAGTTTTTCCCTCTCTACTTTATTTTCCTATATTTAAATAAAATAGATATGAAAAATTAAAATGAATAAGAAAATTTAGAGAGGAGGAGGAGAAAATATATATAAAAAAAAAGATAATTTTAGAGATTGAGACAAAAATATATTAGAAAAAATAAAAGTATAAAAAAATTGAGAAAGAAAGAGAAAAAATTAGAGAAGGAGAAAATTCCAGAGACAAATAAAAAAATATTTAGAGAAAAATAGAAAATGTAAAAAGAAAGATAAATAAATTAAAGAGTATTTTAGTACAATAAAAAATATTGAAGAAAATATTTAAAGAGAGAAAAATAAATAAATTAGAGAAAAAATTAAGAGAAATGATAAAATTTCATAGAAAAAAAGTTAAATATAAACTAGAATTATATTAGTCATTCCACATCCATTTTACTTAATTTGATAATTATATGAATTAGAGTAAAATTCTACTATTAGACAAATTACAAAATAAAAGGTTATAAGATAGGAATATATGGGTTAGCTCAACCTAGTTTGTTTGAAGGTTACGTGAGTTAAAGCTTAGACTAGGATGAGTTAGCTCATATTCATCCCATTTAACTTGAAAGTTACAATTAACCCATTTAACTTGAAAGTTACAATTAACGTGAAATAAGATATAAAAAATCTTACTTTTAATCAAATTACAAAATAAATGATTATAAGCCAGGATTAGCTGGACTCATCCCATTTAGTTTGGAGGTTACATGAATTTGGATTTAAAAATTATCCTTTGAGATAAATTACAAAATAGAAAAAATAAAATAGAATTACATAGGGCCATGTACTATCCCATACTAAGTTCACTTAAATTGAGAAAAGTTAAGCCGCAAAAAAAATCATATTTTTAAATGGGTTATATAACGTAGAACCATAACTTAAACTCAAATGGGATGATCTATAAATCATAGGCCAATTTAAAAATTCTATTTATATTTAAATACATTTTAAATTTATTAATAATTTTTTTTTTATTTTTTTTAAATATTTAAAAATGATCCTATGATCATAAATAAAATGTAGATGAATGTATATATGGAAATATTTTACCTATTTTATTTGGAATGTATCAAAAGAATTGAAACAAAAATTGATTTTAAAATTTAATTTAAATATTGTAGATAATTTAGATAATAAGCTAATTTAAAATTTATTTTAAATATTATAGATAAATATGTAAAATTTAATTTACATATTATAGGTTTAAATTTTTAAGTTAATTAAATTAATATATTTAAAATTTTAAATTAATTAAGATAATATCTTAATTTAATTTAAGATAATAAATTTATTTAAAAATTAGTTTAAATATTATATCAAATTAATGATTAAGTTAATTATGATAATAATTTAATGTAAGATTTAATTTTAATATAATAGGTAACTAAGAAAATAAATAAATTTTAAAATTAATTTATAATTTAATTTAAATAGTATACGTAAATCATGATATGTAAATTTAAAAATTAATATTATAGGTATTAGATAATTAAGGTAATAAGTTAATTTTTAATTTAATTTAAATAATAAGTCAATTTAAAATTTATTTTAAATATTATAGATAAATTAGAATATGTAAAATTTTATTTACATATTATATTATAGATATAAGGTTTTAAGTTAATTAAGATAAATAAGTTAATTTTAAATTTTATTTCAATATTTTTCTTTATTAAAATAGTAATGTATTTTAATTTAAAATTAAGATAATTTCGAAAATAAATTATTTAAAATTGTATGTTTATTTAAAATTTAATTTAAATTATATATAGAATTAATGTATTAGTATAACATAATTATGATAATAAGTTAATATATAATTTAATTTAAATATAATAAATTAATTTTAAAATAAATTTGTTATATGAAATTAATGTAATAAGTATTAAGATAATAATTAAATTTAAAATTTTATTTAAATATTTTATATAATAAATAAAATTAAAGTTAATTGAAAAAGTTAAATAATATTCATTTAAATAATATTTTATTAATTTATTTTAAATTATTTTTTATTTACTTGTATAAAAATATATTTTTAAAAAAAAATCAATGTATAATATCAATATTTTAAAGTCATACAAATTAAACTTTTAAAAAATTAACTAAGATTTATCACATTGATTATAAAATCATACATGCTATTATTTTATTAATCTAAATAAGTTAAGATTTAGTATCAATGTACCAAAACAAACATTTATTTAGCATTTAAATCCTAACCCTAAAAATGAATTATAAATATAAAAAAACTTGATTTATTATGTATATGAATTGAAATAGTTGATTAAACAAATTTATTATAGTATTTATAAAATTATATATATTGTTTAATTTTATGTCTACTTTCATTGTATATAGTATATCATTAGTAGAGAATTATTTTCCCTATATAAGAAACATTTCATTGGGGGATTTTTATTATGGTTATTAGTGATTAACTCATGAACTTATTTTGGAATTAAAAATTATTTACCTATTTATGTGATATTTTCAAGACGTTTGATATTCGCAAACCTCTTAAAATCTTAACTAGTTTGAGTCCAAACAAATAAACTTAGTTAAAACGGTAAAAGCTCTTCCAACATAAGACTTGTGAATCTTGTTATTATAGCAAACGAATCTCTATGTATATACATACATAACATATCATTTTAAAAAAATTGAAATACTTTCAATTAAAATATTTTTATTTTTAATATTTTGTTTAGATAAAATAATTAAATTTTTTATATTTTAAATTTAAAACATGAAGATGGACACCTATTTTTCTGAAATATTTTTAAAAAAAGTAGTGGAATGAATTTTTTTATCAAGAATATTGAGCAATAGTTTTTTTTTATTGATTTCATAAATATTTTAAAGTAACATTATGGGTTTTGAAACCCAATTTTTTGATAGGTTTGTCCCTACCACCGTATTACGGTACTCCATACGATGAGATCATAAGAAGGAAGGTGAGGTCCTTGCGTCGGAAGATATGGAAGAAGACAGTGCCAAAGAGTGGAAGGTTGAAGTGAGAAGTTTCAAAAGATAGAAAAAGAAGATAAATAAGAGAAAGCTAAATATCAATTTACCTTATTAAAATATTCTTTAAAATTATAAACATTTAAAATTTTTATAAAATATATTCAAACAACATATTTTAATATTTAACATTTTAAATATTTTTAATAAATACTTTTTCTTCTTAAAATAATTTATCCAAACACAAAATAATTAAATTTAATATGTTATTTTAAGATATTTTAAATTTTAAATTATTAAATAAAGTTACCATATGTAAGTTAAACTTTGTTTTACTTACGTTGTGGTGACATTTGGAAAATCTTATTGTACATGAATAATCATAAATACTTGTATTCTTCTGCATACGATAAATGTAAGTGATAAGGACAAGCCACTATGGAAAGAGAAATTTCTTCGGTCCGCTCTGAATACATATTCTTTTTCTTGAAATAATCACTTTTTTTGTATAATTATTTTTTAATTAATTTTGATATTTTATCATTTTAAAAACTATATTATTAATTAATTAAAATTTATAATAGATATAATTTTTGAAATAATTATTATAAAAATTATTTGTAATAATATAATAATTTATAATTAAATGACAGTGTAAAAAGATTTTACATATTTTAATATAATTTAATAAATTTATTAATAAATTAGTAACTTATTAATAAATTTATTTAATAAAATTATAGTTACTAATACACTAACAATATGTTACTATTTTATTAGTTTAGTGTGTCTAAGTTAAATAATTTGCACAAAAAGATGGACATAACAGTTCAAGGTTAGGTAGAGCGAGAAAAAAAAAAAGAGTGCCAAACTCGATATATTCTTAAATGTGCTGAATTTGACTTTGTAAATTCAACAAACACGTGCATGTATTTAATATCCATATTTTGTCTTTAAAAAATTAAAAATAATACTCTAAGAATAGATAAGATTTTATTTGGGATCATCCTATTTAACCTAATTTAGGCAGGTAACTGTTTTCATATTTTCTGTATGATCAAAACTGCGTCAAATAAGTTTTAGTTAGATCAATAAAAGTTTTTTGAGAGAAAACCATGTGGCCGTCATTAAGAACATTCAGACATTTCACATGGTCATTAGTCACTGGTGAGTCTCAACCATATTTCACTCACGTTACCATAAGTTTAATTTATGCATCAAACTTTAAATATTTACATAAATTTAATAATTTTTTATAAATATAAAATTTATTAATCTAATCATTAATTTAAAAATTATTATCAAATAAATTATATTTATAAAATTTATACAAAATAAAAATTAATAAATATTTTATTGTACAGTTTTATTTTAATATTTAATAATATTATTTAAATATGTATAAATATTAATATTTTAATAATATATATACAAATATTTATATTTTTAAAATTTAATATATATATAATTATAAAAATATTATAACATAATTTAATAATTAAATAGATGAATTTTATATTTTATAAAAAAATTATTAAATTAATATAAATGTTAAGTGTAACATATATCAACAGATCTTTTATATATATATATATATACTTTCATATAGTAATATTTTTATATTATTTTTTTAATGAATATTATTTTAAATTTTAAATTTTTTAATTTTATTAAATAAATTATTTTTAAATAAATTAAATTTTGAATTATTATAATTAGAATATTTATTTAATTTAATAAATTGTAATATATCATATTAATAAAAATGATAATGATAATTTTAATAATTTATCTTTATAATTTTCAGTAAAAAATTAAATATATACTAATCTTTTCATGTTAAAAAAAGTTAGTGACAATATATGTTTTTTTTTATAATATTTTTTTTAGTATAATATAAAAAATTTAAAATTTAAATTTAGACTCTTATATAAAATTATTCTAATTTTTAAATTTTATATTTAGATGAATTCTAATAGTTTCTTTATATAAGATTTTGAATTCAAATTTTATATAAAAAAAATGCAAATATTTACTGTCTTTTTTAACTAAGTATACTCAGATTCAACTCAAATTAATCATAGCTTATATGGCTATTTTATACCTAAATAGTAAATATCAAACAACACTCAAGTTCTCAAGTTCTCAGCAAATTAGAATCTGTGACCTGTACTTCGGATATAATTAAGAATGTAGTGGTTTCCACTAAGGCTTGTGTCATCAACGAGTGATACTTTGGTGTATTTTAAATTTATTAATATAAAAGGCAAGCCTATAAACTACCATAGATTTATTGTTTGAGGGAGAAGGAGAATTATTGAGAAGGTGGATAATCAGTACCTTTTTAGTTTTTCACAGCAACTTCTAATATATTGTTGCTATATATTTTGATAAAAAATTAATTATTTTTAACTAATATTCAAAGGATACTCATTAATAAAATCTAATAAAAATCTTGACATGGAATGATCGTGACTTTATTAACTTTGATTTTTATTTTTATATTTTTATCAATCATATTTTTTATTTCTTATCTCTTTATGTATACATCCCCGTTTGGGTGTGATATGTTTTTTTGTCGTTATTTTATATCATGACGACCGTAGCTGTGAATCTGTGGTCACAAATTTGATAATAAAAAACTATTTTTTTTTTCTAAAATAAAGAAGCAACATAACAGGATAATATGTTCGTCTTCCCAAAAAAAAAAAACTACAACCCCGTCCCCCGCATCCCACTTTTAATTAACAAATGTATTAAATGTTAATAACCTATTGCCTTAGCTCATGCATCCAACTTGAATAAAATAAATTAATGTAAGGATTTTCGAACTACAAATGCAAACACAAACCAGCAAATGAAGGCGAATTTCCTAATTATCAATGTGAACACAAAATGGCATGTGATCATGAATTTCCGAACTACTGATGTGAACACGAATTGCCATGTGATTGTTATACGTATAATATTATAATAAGTAATAACCAAGTATTAGACTCAAATTCCATTTGAGTGTGTTCCTCATGATATTTATACTGATCCTCCACTTGATTTTAAATATTGACTTTGCTAATTTTTCCTGGTATCAGCCTGTAAAGTATAAATTTTGATTAAGAAATTTGATTATGTGAGTCTCAGAATAGGTGTAAGTGTGATGGGACTAGATTCAATAGAGACATAATAGATTTAAATATTAAAATTTAGGTGAATAAATAAGTTAATTTTGGTCAATTGAACAGTTTGTCCTCTGCAAAATCCAATTTACACTACAAGTAGAACTTTAGGTTGCATAGTTACATAATAATGTGACTTTTTCCTAATTGGAAGTAATTTCACAACTTCTGTAAAATAATTTATCAAATTGCCTATTAGTTAAAAAAGTGATTTTAAAATTTTAAAAAAGTATCAAACAATTTTAATTTTACTTTTTAAAATTATCTTAATATCAATTATAAATTTTTTATAAAAGAAAAAAATAAAATTAGACTAAACAACCACAACTTGATGGTCCTAAATTATCTTAAGATTCTATATAGAGACACCGTCTATTCGATTTGACCAACCGAAATTCTGGTGGACAAATTCAGTTTGACCATCTAATATTCAAGTCTAAGCTCAAGACTATTAAGATTCAAATTCAAGCTGAACTTTAAGCTCTTCAATATAAGTATAACAACCTATAATAGGTTGCTAAAACAATTTCACATCTAGTGCTTTGAGAACATTTGTAGTATGGCACAATGTATTTTCAGTCTTGCTTGAGTCATTACTCATTAATGCTTAATTGTTTATGAAGTTTAGCCACAAAAATCAATTTAAAGCCCATTTAGTTTGCTTTGAGTTCTTGGTTTCACAAATAATTATAAAATATTACTTTGTTTTTTTTTATTTCATATTTTTTAAAAGAGTGAAATTTATTAATGTAATTTTTTTTGCACTATTAACCAATTAAAAATTATGGATATACATTTTAAAATAATTATTAAAAATTTCATAATTTTAAATTATATGACAATCAGATGATGGTAAAAAAGTTTATAAACTGTTAGTATATTTTAATTTTTTTTATTATTTGTAAAACAAGAAATGAAAACAATGTTTTCCCAAATGAAACAGAGCCTTATATCATACCCAAGTAGGACACTTGAAAAGAATAATAATTCTCAAATTCGATTCTAAACTAAATAAGGCTGACCTCAGTTTGAAAAACCTATACATGCATCCTCTTTAAATTCAAATTACGGTAAGAGCTTCTAGCTAAGAGAAATAGAAATGGAGTTAAATTGAAGTATGTTTCATTAATCTATTACCAAGTCAACTCATGCCAAATTTATTGACAAACATCTCAAAGAAGTTTAACCATTATATCTAACACGAACATGAGCATACCAATGGGGAGAGGGAGAGGGATTATATCTAACACGAACATGAGCATACCAATGGGGAGAGGGAGAGGGAGAGAGAATTTATTAAAAAACTAAATAACATAATAACTAAAGATAAAAAGAATAAAAAAGAAATAACTCCAGTTCATTTTAAGGAAATATTAAACCAATTTAGTAAACCTAGAATCCTCCTTTTGTGGTGGATCATGGTGGTAAGGGAGGATCTTTATGGGTGAAGATCAGAGGCAGAAGACATATTGAAAATGATTGGAAAGTTGATAATTTCGCTCTCCCCTTAACGGGGCAAATGGAAAGCTTATATAGAGGTTCTCCATAAGTCGGAGACTACTCTATTCCTATTCCGGATAAACTTTGGTAGCTGGACTTCTGCTTTATGAGCTGTTACCCTTATCTTTAACAGCTGTCTTTTGTCTTTCAGTGCTGATGGCCGACATCTTTATCAAAAGTTATTTTCTTTTTGACAAAGATAACCGATCTCTTCTACTTTATAGCTTTCTTTCGTCCTTTATAAAAGGAAGGAATCTTCTTTATAGGCGGTCCAATTGTTGTAGTGACAAGTGGACGGTTCTAATCTGCAATGTTGTCTGATCGCTTGATACCCGACATTTAGTCGAGTGGAGAAAAGATGTCATAGTAGTCATCTTCATTATCAAGGGTTCCTACAGGGGTTCCCGGTTCTTGTATCTCTGAAGCGGGAGGAGAATGTTGCCTCAGTAAAGTCATTAATTCAATGGCAGAACTAGCTGCAGATAGTGAAGCTAGGATCCTACTCTTCTGTTGAAGGAACGATGCTTCATTATCTATTTGAGCTGCTTGCTTTTGATGAATGGGATGTTCAGAAATCCACTTCTTTACTTTATTATTACAAACAAGAGAAAGGTCAAACTTGTTCCACCATTTAACCTTGATAACTTTACCGATCATTTTTACATTGGATTCTTCATCTGCTTTTAACAAACAAAAATCCCAAGACAATATCCAAGATATAGCTTGAGAAATCACAAAAGATACCAATTGTTATCCTTTTGAAAATTGGTATTGTCACAGAAAGTTGTATAACTATCTATAACTTCTTTAGGAAAATTTTTTATAATTGGTCCAAACTTATGGAACCATTGCAAAAACTAGTTTGGGAAGTTCAGATTAATTCCTTTCCTGAACCACATGAACCATGAATGATTTTCTAAAATATAAAAGAAGGTTTTGGTCCATGCATTAATATAATCAAAATAGTTATAAAATTGGGGCTGATATTGTACAGAAAAAGATTTTGAAGCATATAAAGATTGCCGTCCCTAATCTTCAATGCTAAGAACTTTTAAAAATTTTATTTTAGAATGCGTGATTCTACTCTCTGCATTCTTGATATGAGTAATTTCAGCTGAATGTGTATCAACTAAAATTAATTCGTAGTATTGTCTTTTTCGGGATGAGTTGGTAGGAAGATCATAAAATCCTTCTGGAAGAACTCTTTTCACCAAGCCCTTCAGATCTAGATTTTCCCATCCTTTTTCAAGTACCATTAAGGGTAGTATTTCGTCCTTTTCAACATAAGGAAACTCTATCTATGCTTGGGTATTTTTTTCAAGTACAGCAAATCTGTTATGAGAAGATGGAGAGGATGCTAAAGAAGACTGAATATGTTGGGGGGTTAGTAGCCAGGGACTTTTCTAGGGGGAGGTTGCTGGTGAATTGTTAGGGGTTTTCAAAGCCTGTGCAACTGTCAGAGGCTTTTCTGAGGTATTGGGCTTTTGTAAAGGAGGCCCATAATGTTCTCGGCTCATGGGTTTGTTGGCCATTGTCCCTGTAAAAACTCTCTTGTTAAAAAATCGGGTAAAGGATTAGTGTATCCTTTTATATGAGATATTGAAAAATCAAAATTGGATAATAAAGCTTGCCATCAAACAAAAATATGTTTTGAAACCAAGCTTTTAACATCTTTTTATAAAACTTGTGGAGCGGCTTTACAGTTCGTTCTAATTTCAAAATGCTTATTAAAAATATCATCTTGAAATTTTTGTACACATAAAACAATTGATAAAACCTCTTGCTTTACAGTGGAATACTTTTGTTGTGAAGAGTGCCAGATTCCAGAATGATATCTGACAATTTGTTCAGTTTTGGAATTTGGTAAAATTTGTTTGAAAATCCCCGCATACCCCGTACTAGATGCATCGGTCTCTATAATTAATCTAGCTTCTGGATTAGGTATTCCTAAACATGGTATGGTTTGGACTAAAGTTTTTACCTTTTTGATAGCGAGACTCATCTCTTCGTTCCAAGCTGGTGGGTTTTTTCTAAGTCTCTTATATAAAGGAGCACATATAGTCCTAATACTTGGTATAAAGTCTGCTACATAATTTAAACATCCTAAAAATCGCTGTAATTGGAGTTTATCTGTTATGATGTCTGGAAATTTTCCTGCAAATTCCAGACTTCTTTGAATAGGACTTATAGTTCCTTGAAAGATTTCGTATCCTAAAAATCTCACTTTGATTTGAAATATTTTCATCTTTTTAGCAGATACTACTAGCCCATTTTGTTTTATTACTTTTATAAATTGTTCTAAATGTTCTTTTTGTTGTTTTATTCCTTGTGAGAAAATGAGTACATCATCTAAATATACTAATGAAAATTTCATATAGGGATAAAATATTTTATTCATTATTTCTTGAAATTCACTAGGTGCATTTTTAAGTCCTTGAGGCATTACATTCCATTTGAAATGCCCGAAAGGTACTAAAAAGGCCGTTTTATATCGATCTTCTTCTTTTACAGAAATATGATAATATCCAGACTTCATATCAAATTTAGAAAAGATATTTGCATTATAAATTCTTTTAATTAAATCTTGTTTGTTTGGTAAAGGGTATCTAATTTATTTTAGTGCTTTATTAAGAGACTTATAATTTATTACTAATCTAGGTGCACCTCTTTCTTGTTCTGATGCATTATTGACATAAAAACCTGAGCAACTCCATGGTGATTTGGAGTGTCTAATTAAGCCTTTATCAAGATACTCTTGTAATTCTTTCTTACAAAATTCTAGTTGTTCTTTATTCATTTGGATTAGTCTAGCTTTAGTTGGTATATTGCTTTCTTTAAAATCATTTTCATAGGGTAGTGAAATTTCATGTATTTTTCTGTTATGAAATGCTATGGGATTTGTACTACAGGTTTCCTTTTCTATTCTTTGTTCTAGTTCTTTTATCTCTTTTTGTAATCCTTCGATTTTTAATTGATCTTCAACTCTTTTATAATTAATTTCTTTATTTAGGAATTTTACTTGGTTCTTTTTACATTCAATTAGATTAATTTTTGATATTGATGCTTCTTGTAAAGATTTAAATTCTTTTATTGTAGATCCTTTTGTGAATTTGAATTTTAAAGGTTTTTCTGGAACTACATAAGAGGTTAGTCCAGAGTTATCTGTTTGAAAGGGATAAATTAAAGTAGAAAAGGGGGTTCCTAATATAACTTGATTACTCATACCTCTTACTAACATGAATGAACTATTAAAGCAAATTTTGTTATTACATATCTTAACATCTGATAGTTTATAATTTACCTTTAGCTTGCCTCCATTAGCTCCAGTTAGTTTGGTTATTGTTTTTTCGTAGTATTTAGTAGGTATAAGACCCTCTTGTATGCAATTTAAATTTGCTCCTGAATCTATTAGGGTGGTTAAATGATATTTTTCTTCTTTTATTATAAGAGTTATTTGTATCCACCATTTATGGATTGTTATTAAATTTAAGGTTTCTATGCTAAAAATTTCTGTTTCTGTAGGGGTTTCTTATTTTTCTACTAATTTCTTACCTTCTAATTCTATTAGTCTGATCTCCAATTTTATTTGATTAGTTTTTAGTTCTTGAATTTCTTGTTTTAATAATTTAATTTCTTCTTGGAGGTCTTTTATCTCTACTATTCTAGGTTTACTAAATTGGCTTAATATTTCCTTAAAATGAACTGGAGTTATTTCTTTTTTATTCTTTTCATCTTTAGTTATTATGTCATTTAGTTTTTTAATGAATTCTGTTCTGAGTGGAGAATTTTCTAATTTGTATATAATTGATATTAGTGATTCCGTTTGTTCAGGGGTAGTACAATCTTCACAATTGCATAACCTTGGTCCTAAACAATAATTTTCATGATCTTCTTCAGAATCCACTTCTGAAAAGTTTTGATCTAATTGGAGAATTTCATTATCCTCAGCTTATTCTTCATCTGAGCTTTCAGGTTCAAATTCTGAGTTTATTATTACATTAATTAATATTTTCTTTAAATCTTCATCTTCTATTAAATTTATTTTTTCTTTTACTTTACATTTATCTGCAAAATGTCCTGGTTTTCCACATTTCCAACAGACATTTCTCTTCTTTTTATTGGTAGTCATTTTCTTAGAAGTTATTGGTTTGGTTTGGGGTTTTTTATAAGGTTTTTTTGGGCTGTATAGTTTTATTATTTTTTCTAATTTGTTGTTTATTTTTTCTACTTGGGGCTACCATAGATTCTACTCCATACTGTTGACAGAAATTTCCTATTTCCTTTTTATTTGTAGCCTTTTCTTTTTGTAACTAATTTTGCAATTTGAAATCAGTACACATTTTTAATCCTGTTTCTACTATGACTGAATGTATCTGTCCATAAGTTAATTGATCATAGGGTATAGGATGACCAAAATGTCTTTCTAAATTATCTATAACCTTTCGGAAAATAAGACTGGTAGAGTTGCTACAAAACTTTCTCTCCAAAAACTTAAATGAAAGTCTTCTCTCAGAAGGGCTTTCAATAAGAAAATATCTTTATACCATTTATAGTCTGACATAGTCGGACACCTAAGATTCATTAATTGTAAGGCTTCCCTTTCTCTAAATATACTAGGATCTCCTATAAGGTTCTGTATGATGGTAAATATTAGTGTTGCGGTGGCATCCACTTCACTGGCCTCTGGTTTTACATGATTTAATCTTATGTCTTTTTGGGAGGCCGTAACAAAGTTATCCCACCAACCTCTTAATTGTCCTGTGAAGCCTTGTACTATTGCTTCAGCAGTTGCTTTATCAGATAATCCTTTTAATTTGAAGGCGGTGGTGACCATCGCCATTTGAGAACAGAGGTCTAATATATTATGTTCACTCAAGCCATCTAAGTTCCATTCTGCTACATCTGATCCTGAATAGCTATTTTGTATAAATTGAGATCTTTCTTCTAATCCTATATCTGTTAAGGATGGTTTGTTATAGTAAATTTTTGTTTTTGGGTAAATAGGCATATATCCTATTTTATTTATTCTATAGTATTAATACTGTGTCCACCAAGTCTTGATAGTTTTTCTTTAAGCTTAGCTATTTGTAGGTTAACATAATTCTTTCTAAATGCCTTAACTACTTCTCTTGATAAATCATTTATATTATATATAGGTCTTTCTAATTTTTTAGAACTGCTGGCTTCTTCTTTGTTTTCTATTCTAGTGAGTTGTTTAGCCATAATATTTAAGTAAGTATTACTGTAATTTAACTGTTGGTGAATTTCATCTATGTCTTGTTTTTGTACTTCCTTTTCTTTAGAATTTATTTGTTTATATGGAGCTGCTATTATTTCACAATCTTTATCTAAATGGATTAGTATTTTTTCTATAGAAGGATATTCTGATTCTATAATTGTATGTTGTTCTATTTTCCAATTAGTTTCTAGTTTGGTTATCAGATTTATACTATTTTCAAAAGGATAATATATATTTTGTTCTTCTAAATAAATAGGCAACCAATCGAAGAAATATATATTGGTCTCTATCTTATTAAGATAATTGTAGAATAGTCCTCTCATTTTATCTGTTTCTCCTTTAGTAAAGGATTTAAAAAACCAATCTTTTTTAATTTTATTATAGGGAGCATTAAGATCTTCTCTAATCCATTCTTTATCTATTTTAAATGGTGTATCACATTCTATAACATTTATCACTTGACTTGCTGTAGGAGAGTAGTTAATGTCATCTTTTGATGGTTCATAGACTGGATTAGCAATTTCAAGGTTTCTAGTATTGTCTAATCCTCTTAAGATTTATATGTAGGTTGATCCATCTACCGAATGTCTATGGCTTTCTCTTATAGAACTATTGGTAGAGGCATATCTTAAACTAGGGCTTCTATTCATTCTCAGACGTATATATGTTCCATCTTGTATTATTTCTCTAATTACTGTATTATGTATTTTAGGTTGTTCCAGGGCATCTTTCCAAATCCATTCGTCTAGCACTTTATCTCTTAAGTCTAGATGGCTTATCTTCTTTGGTATATTTATTGTACTTCTTTTAAGATTAGCTTCTACTACTATAGTTTCATTAGACGAGGTTTGTTTTAGTGCTCTAAACCTGTAATTTACTTTAGTTACCTTATAATATACCCTATAGATAATATGGAAAGGATTTGATTCTTCATCAACGATCCCTTCTAGAGATTTTATGAAGATTTTTATGACTTTTGCTGTTTTTTCATTTTCTAGACTCATAGCAAAATTAGGGTAACAATTAAAGAAAGCAAGTCCGTCATGGAGATTACTTTCTAAAACTGCTATTATGGTATCTTCTGCTTTTGACAGTCTCATATCCCTGATAACTGCTAGAACAAGAAGGTTTACTCCTAATTTATAATTAGGCTTTATGGCCATCGGTATTAATCTTAGATGAATAAAGCATATCCATCTCTAATATGATGGTCTAATAGCTTTTGTTCTAATAATTGTATTTCTTTGTTATTTTGAGTTCCTGGGTATGAGTATTCAACTTTATGGATTTGTTCATTGGGGTTTAAAGAGAAGAATCCTCTACTCTTACATACCTCATCTTCTTTTATGATAGGCATAGCCCAATTTTGTAACTTTCTTTCTATTTCTTCTACTGAGAGCGAACCTGAAGTTGATGCTTCAACATCATTACTTCTCACTACTATTTGACTTTCTCTTTTAAAACTTAATCTACTTAATGATCTTGTTATACTAGACATCAATTCAACAATTTTCTTTAGTTGAGTTTTAGTTAAAGAAATTACATCCAAGGTTTTATCCTATAGGAATTTCCTAGTGCTGACCAACGGACTCATTGCCTATTCCAAGGGCTTCTTGTTGGGACCACACATCACCTATAGGCCTAAGCAATCTCTCCAACTTATACCCCCCAAGAAAATTGTAGAAAAGATAAATAATATAGCAAAACCTTTAAACATCATAAGATTTAATTCAAGAAATTCAAATATAGTAAGAACAATAATATTAAAACAATATCAACTTTAGAAAACTTACAATATGGAAAATACACTATGAAGTTGTTACAAAAGAAGGTAAGAGATATCAGAGTTTAGGCTTTAATACCACAAAGGGAGTGGATTTCTGAACATCCTCTTCATCAAAAGCAAGCAGCTCAAATAGATAATGAAGCATCGTTCCTTCAACAGAAGAGTAGGATTCTAGCTTCACTATCTGCAGCTAGTTCTGCCACTGAATTAATGACTTTACTAAGGCAACATTCTCCTCCAGCTTCAGAGATACAAGAACCAGGAACCCCTGTAGAAACCCTTGATAATGAAGATGACTGCTATGACATCTTTTCTCCACTCGACTAAATGCCGGGTATCAAGCGATCTGACAACATTGCAGATCAGAACCGTCCACTTGTCACTACAACAATTGGACCGCCTATAAAGAAGATTCCTTCCTTTTATAAAGGACGAAAGAAAGCTATAAAGTAGAAGAGACCAGTTATCTTTGTGAAAAAGAAAATAACTTTTTGATAAAGATGTCGGCCATCAGCATCGAAAGACAAAAGACAGTTGTTAAAGATAAGGGTAACAGTTCATAAAGCAGAAGTCCAGCTACCAAAGTTTATCCGGAATAGGAATAGAGTAGTCTCCGACTTATGGAGAACCTCTATATAAGCCTTCCATTTTCCCCGTTAAGGGGAGAGCGAAATTATCAACTTTCATACTTCCCAATCATTTTCAACATGTCTTCCGCATCTTTGATCTTCACCCATAAAGAATCCTCCCTTACCACCACGAGAGAGAGAGAGGGAGAGAGAGAGAGAGAAAGAGAGGGGGAGAGAGAGAGCGAGAGAGAGGGGGGGGAGAGAGAGAGCGAGAGAGAGAGGGAGGGAGAGAGAGATAGCGACATTAAGCGTGTATCCGTTTCGTCACTGACGGTGGTCCGTGTCGTCCTCACATAGGCTGTGAATCCGTTGGTTAGCCTTGGTTAACCTTTTTATTAAATCTTACTTATTTGGTAAGGGGTGTCTAATCCATTTTAGAGCTTTATTGAGGGGCTTGTAATTTATCATTAATCAAGGTGCTCCTTTTTCTTTTTTCAGAAGCATTATTGACATAGAATCCTGAACAACTCCAAGGAAATTTAGATTTTCTAATTAATCTCCCTTTTAGATATTCTCCTAGTTCTTCTTTACAATACTTTATTTGTTCTTCATTCATTTAGATTAGTCTAGCTTTAGTTGGAATTTTCTCTTCTTTAAAATCTGGTTCATAAGGGAGACTTATCTCATACTTTTTTCTATGATGAAAAGCGGTAGGGTCAAGACTACAAATTTCTTCTTCAATTCTTTTTTGGATTTGAGTTATTTCTTGTTGAATTTTAGAATTTTTTAGTTGTTCTATTCGATCGTATCTTATTTCTTCATTGAGTAATTTTATTTGGTTTTGTTTTCATTCTATTAGATTTACCTCTATAGACTTTTCTTGTAATAAATTTAGTTCTCTTAGTCTAGGAGCTTGAATGAATTCAAAGGTGATAGAGGTCTCTAAAACCACATGAGATACTAGCCCTTTTTCTGTTATTTCAAATGGGTAAAGTAAAGTTAGAAAAAGAGTGCCTAAAATTGCTTCATTACTCATGTTTTTTACTAATACAAATGAAGTGGTAAGACATCTTTTGTTTTTACAAACTTTTGCTTCAGAGAGTTTATATTTTATGTTGAGTTTTCCTTCATTTGCTCCTGTTACATTTTCTTGGGTTTTTTGGTAATATTTTGTTGGTACTATTCCTTCTTGAATACAGTTGATGTCTGCTCCTGAATCTATTAAAACGGTTAAGATAAATTCTTCTTTCTTTATTATTATTTTTACTTCTACCCACCATTTATGAAAATAAGAGTAACCACTGCATCACTCTCATTGGTTTCTTGTTTTATGTGTTCTAATATTTGTTGTTTACTTTCTAGTGGAACTAAATTATCCCACAATCCTCTTAACTAACCTGTAAATCCTTGAACTATAACTATAGCTCGGTCAGTCATTCCTCTTGTTTTATAAGCAGTAGTTGTCATGGTCATTTGGGTAGTAAAATCTAATATTACTTGCTTGCTTAACCCATCTAAATTCCATTCTACCAAGTCGTTTCCTGAATAACTATTTGGAATAAACTCAGACCTTTCTTCTAGCAATAAATCAGGCATTGTTGGTCTTTGATGAAATGTTTTTAACTTTGGATAATTATTTTTATGTCCTATTTTGTTTACTTCTAAATGATTTACTAGGGAACTATCTATACTTAATTTTGCTATTCTTGTTTTTATTAAATTTAATTCTTTTTCTATTGATCTTTTTTGTCCAAAACTTTCTATAGACTCTTTTGACATCATGGATAAGTTATATGAGTTTTTCTATAGGTTTTTTGCCTTCTTGTTTAATTCTATTCTACTTAATTGTTTTGTCATTACCCTATAGCTTGATTATTAGAGAAATTAAGTTGTTGATGAATTTATCTATATCTTGTACTTTCTATTTCTTTTCTCCTAAATCGGCCTTTTTGAATTGTGAAGCTTTTGTATATCTTTGGTTATATTTTAATTGTTTCTTCAGGAATATTCTTGTGAATAATCATCTTTAAGTTGTTTTCATTTAATATATTGATTATTATTTATTGATTTAATTCTTTTTGAGAAAAGAATTTTCTAAATAGTTTTGTTCTAACCAAGGAAATAAATATCTATTTTTCTAATTTCTTCTAATAAATTATAAATAATATTCTTATTTTAAGCATTTTTTCTTCTTCTAAAGGTCTGAAAAACCATTCTTTTCTTAATTCATTATGTTTTCCTTATATCTCTTTTATCCATTCTTTATATAATAAAAGAAATTTTTGATTTAAGCGTTTTAAAACTTAGAATTTGTGGGTGGTATACACTATTCTTGCTCATGTATTGGTTAAAACTACGAGAATTTTACTTGTCTCTAATCATCTAATATTTCTTAGAATATCTTTCAAAAGAGATAACTCAATAGGAACCTCTCAAGATTGGTCATAGAGTTATTGACATACGTAGACAATTTCAATAATAAGTATCTATTAGAAATTAGAGACAAGTAGAATTTAAATTGGAACCAATATATGAAGCGAAAGTATATACTCACCCATTTCCAAGTTTTAAACGTTCTAAATCGAGAAATTTTTTATTATAGATAAAGAATGGATAAAGAGATATAGAAGGAAAAATAATGAATTAAGAAAGAATGGTTTTTCAGAATCTTTGTAGAGAAGAAGAAGAATTAAAGCCAAGAACGACTATTTTATAATTTATTTAGAAAATTAATAAAATAGATATTTTTTTCCTAGTTAGAACAATATTTAGAACAAAACCACATTTGAAAAAATCCTTTCAAAAAATAATTAAATCTAATAAATAATAATCATACAGTTTGGAAAACTTTGAGACCAAGAAAAGATTATTCAAGAATATCCCCCTCAATAGAAGTAACCAAAGATACAAAAATATGAAGCAAAGTTACCATTCAAAAAGCCGATTGAGAAAAAAGAAATGAAAAGCATAAGGTCTTCATCATCAAGCCCCACACCCCATCATCAAGGAAAATCTATTAGAATTCTCCTTCTCCTTTAACTCTCCAGAAAAATCAGGAAAGAAAACTTGAATAGATTTTCAGATTATCAATCAAATGGATAAACAGTCCTCTAACAAGAATACGTGAGCAAGTCTGAAGCATTCAGTGATGTGATTTATAGATTGTATGGTCAATTGATCAAGAAATTATTGCAAAAAAGGTTTTCCCAGGATAAATGTTCTTATATCTGCATAATGGGACATTGCTTTAATAATCGTTTTTTATGAGTTAATATTATTAGACACAAAGTCAATAATGTTAACACATAATAAGTTGACTAATAAAAAATTTTCAAAATTCCTAAACTTATCACTTAATGTTTTATCTACTAAAGATTGGGGTCACCTCTTTCACAAGCTTTTCCATAGAATATACTCCACAAAAATAATTATTTTGATTACATCAAAGCTTGATATTACATTTTTTTCCTTTAACTTCAATAAAACCACTCGGTTTATTTGGATAAAAAGGATTATCAATTAATTTACCAACATGGTTTCAGAATGCTTTTTGGATTTTGGTCTGAACTAATAACATATCCAGAAATTTCAACAGGATCTAAATATTTTCAAGAAAAAAAACCAGAAAAACATAGTAAGTTTACCTATCCTTTAGAATATCTTAAGGCATTTCTTGATTATGATGTAGAATACTCCAAAGGAACAAAACATGGTTCCCATCTTAGTTATTTCCGATGAGAAACTATAAGGGGTAAAATGGTGGTCAAATATATATTCAAAATTTAGTACATTAATGTGCCTAAATTCTTGGTTAAAAGTAAACATTCATTATCAAGCTATTTCGATAGTTGTAAATCAAGATACCAATTTTTTACAAGATAAGTCTCAGTTAATTGCCGCTTTAAGCAGTGTCAAAACAAGAACAGAGTTAGAGCGTATAATGACTCAACTATCCCTACAAAATTCAGAACAACAAGAAGAAGATGTTGCAGAAGTTGATTCCTTGGCAGATGAAATAGACCCTCATTTTTTATTTGGAAACTCAAGTTTCTAAGGATCATAGAAAGATTACTTTTACCAGTTTAAGATAAAAGGAGATCAACATTATCTTACCAAAGGCAAAATCTCGACAAAAAACGAGCATATCTCTTCAAAGAAAAAGTTACGACCAAGGTGCTACGATAATTCAAACGATGATGCAATCTTATCAAAAAATTTATCATGTCTCCGAACCTTATCTGTTATTTAAATTTTGTGCATAGTTTATAAAGTTCCGGCTCTATATATAGACTCCTTTCAATATGTAAGGGCATGACGAAAAAGATAAGCCATAACCTCTTTTATCTTTCAAACCTTTGTGTGCAAGTATTTCCCAAACTTTGTACAAGAGCTTTCAATTATAATTAAGTTTTCTCTTATTTCAATCTTTTATTTAATATTTTCAAATTTATGCTTTCGATTAACGCATTTTATATTTTATATATGATGACGATCCGAGAAATTGTTAATATATGATGACGATCCGAGAAATTGGTATTAGAGCCTTCTGATACCTCTATTTTGTCAATATTTGTTATTGTTTAAAAGAATTTCAGCTTGTTTTTGTTATTTCTTGCATTATAATCTTTTCTGGGGAGGGAAGAGTGAGGTTATATAACAGTTAATAGCGTATCGGTTAGTCGACACGGACGGTGGTCGATTTAAGTCTCCGTGGTGTCAATCTGTTGGTTAGCCTTGGTGGTCCCGGAATATATCCTCATAAAACCTCGCTAGAAATTATTAAAATGTCTAGAATAACCAGATCATTAAGCAGACTAAGTCTAAGAAACAATCAGCAAATAGTGATAAGAAATAGGGGTAATGAAGCCTCTGGTAGTGAACGATCATTACCTATAGAAGACATAGAAGAAAACCTACAAAGATGGACAATTCTGGTTGCCAAGATAGGAGATGTATATAAACAAAGATTATGGTGGTCATTAAGTCCAGATGAACAAGTACACATGGTAGAATATTCTTATCCTGGTACTCCTAACAACAGAGAAATTCAAATATTAAAACAAAAATTATTAGATCAACACATAAGAGAAAAATATGTTCATATTCATTTAGGATTGATTCAGGTTGCCCTAAAACCTAATTTTAAAATTAGGAGTAAACCTTCGATCTAAGCATTGCTAAGAGACAAAAGGTTATATAATCCAGAAGATACCATAATCGCAACCTTAGAAAGTAATTTACATGATGGGTCAGCTTTCTTTAATTGCTATCCTGACTTTTCAATGATTTTGGATAATCCAAAAACAGCTTCGGCTATACAATTAATGATTCATTCACCTGAAGGAATGGTGGATGATGAATCTGGACTTTTTCAAATCATATATCGACTTTATTATAAAGTCACCAAGATTGGTTACAGATTCTGATCCGCCTATCAGACTCCAAAAAATGAAACTACGATAATAGAAACCAATTTAAAGAAAAGTAAGGTACAAAGTTCAAAAAGACTAAACCATCAAGAGTTGATAAACAGAATTCCAATAGACCATATTGATCTAAAGTCAAAGGTCTACTCATGATGACTCTAAAAATTCTAGTTAAAAAATATGGTAAAAAAATTGTCACCTTTAATATGTACTATATCAAAATCAAAATTAGATAGCATCGCCTGCCATCGTGCAAATATATGTTTTGAAACTAGGTTTTGAACATCATTTTTAAGAACTTAAGGAGCCGATTTACAATCGGTTCTTAATAAAAATCTTTTGTTAAAAACATCTCCTTGAAATTTTTGAACACATAAAACAATAGATAAAATTTCTTTTTTGACGGTAGAATATTTCTGCTGAGATGGATGCCAAATACCAGAATGATATCTAACTATTTGTTCTTTTGAGGAATGTGGTAAAACTTGTTTCAAGATCCCTCCGTACCTCAATTCACTTGCATCAGTTTCTATTATTAGGGAGGCATCTGGATTTGGAATACCTAAATAGGGCAGGGTTTTTACTAAACTCTTTATGGTTTTTATTGCTTCAGTCATTTCTTTATTTCATGCTGGTGGATTTTTCCTAAGACGTTTAAACAAGGGTGCACAAATTACCCTGATGTTAGGGATAAAATCTGCAACATAATTAAGACATCCTAAAAACCTCTATAGTTGTTTTTTCTCTTTAATTTCATCTGAAATTTTTTTGGAAAATTCTATGGATCTAGTTATTGGAGTTATTATTCCTTGGTAAATTTCATATCCTAAAAATCTTACTTTTGTTTGAAATAGTTGCTGATACAACTAGCCCATTTTCTTTAATTAGTTGTATAAATTTTTCTAAGTGCTATTTATGTTGTTGAACTCCTTTTGAGAATATTAGTACATCGTCTAAATATACTATTGAAAATTCCATATATGGGTAAAATATATTGTTCATTATCTCTTAAAATTCACTTAGGGCGTTTTTTAATCCTTGGGGCATTACATTCCATTCGAAATGACCGAAAGAAACTACAAATGCGGTTTTGTATCTATCTTCTTCTTTAAGACCTATTTGATAGTATCCAGATTTCATATCAAATTTTGAAAATATATTAGTCTTGGTTAACCTTTTTATTAAATCTTGCTTATTTGGTAAGGGGTATCTAATCCATTTTAGAGCTTTATTGAGGGGCTTGTAATTTATCACTAATCTAGGTGCTCCTCTTTCTTTTTCAGAAGCATTATTGACATAGAATCCTGAACAACTCCAAGGAGATTTAGATTTTCTAATTAATCCCTCTTTTAGATATTCTCCTAGTTCTTGTCTACAATACTTTATTTGTTTTTCATTCATTTGGATTGGTCTAGCTTTAGTTGGAATTTTCTCTTCTTTAAAATCTAGTTCATAAGGGAGACTTATCTCATACTTTTTTCTATGATGAAAAGCGGTAGGGTCAAGACTACAAATTTCTTCTTCAATTCTTTTTTGGATTTGAGTTATTTCTTGTTGAATTTTAGAATTTTTTAGTTGTTCTTCTATTCGTTTGTATCTTATTTCTTCATTGAGTAATTTTATTTGGTTTTATTTTCATTCTATTAGATTTACCTCTATAGACTTTTCTTGTAATAAATTTAGTTCTCTTGCTCTAGGAGCTTGAATGAATTCAAAGGTGATAGGGGTTTCTGAAACCACATGAGATACTAGCCCCTTTTCTGTTATTTCAAATGGGTAAAGTAAAGTTAGAAAGGGAGTGCCTAAAATTGCTTCATTACTCATGTTTTTTACTAATACAAACAAAGTGGTAAGACATATTTTGTTTTTACAAACTTTTGCTTCAGAGAGTTTATATTTTATGTTGAATTTTCTCCATTTTAACTCCTGTTACATTTTCTTGGGTTTTTAAGTATGTTTTGTTAGTCTTATTCTTCTTGAATACATTTGATGTCATCTTTGAATCTAGAGCGGTTAGATAAATTCTTCTTCTTTATTTATTATTTTTATTTTACTACCTGTTTATGAATAGTTAATAATGTTAATAGCTCCAAACTAAAGATTTCTTGTGGTTACTATTTTGATCTTGATTTTTATTAATTTTTTCCCTTCTAATTCTAAGATTTTAAATTCTAAATATATTTGATTTGATTTAAGATCTTGTATTTCTTTTTTAAGTGTATTAATTTCTTCTTGTAATTCTTTTATTCTTATCATGGTTTGGGGTTATTTAAACTTTTGTAATACCCTTTTCATTTCTACAGGTTTTATTTCTTTTTGGTTATTTTCTTCTTTTGTTAATAATTCATTTAGTTTTGTAATGAATTAAGATGTGAAGGTGAATCTTCTAATTTTGTGATTCTTACTATTAAATTAGTTTGATCTCTAAATAGAACATTTACTTCTTGTAGAGTTATCTCAAATTCTATGTCCATGATCGCATAGTGCGATCTTAAACAATACTGTTATTTTTTTTTGTTGATTTTGATCTTTTTCGAGATCTAAATAATCTAGTTGATATATTTCATTTCTTGATCTGATATTTCTTTTGAATCTTTTGATTCGGATCTGATTCTATTAAAATTTTCATTAAGACTTCTTGTAAAATTTTCATCTTCTATTGCATTGATTTTTATTTAGACTTTACATTTATCTACAAAATGTCCTAGTTTCCCACATTTCCAGCAGGTATTATATTTTTTATTTTGTGGGGGCTTTCTTTGGGGTTTTTTATATGGTTTTTGTTGTGGCTTACTTGGATTCCGTGAAAGGTTTTTAGACCTTCTGGTTGGAGTTATATATTTGGGCTTTGTTATTTTGTGTTTCTTCCTACTTGGAGCTCTTATGGGCTCCATCCCATATTGTTGACAAAATGAACCCATTTCCTTTTGTCCTACTAGTTTTCTCTTCTCAATTGATTTTGTATTTTTGAATCTCTGCAAATTTTTAGGCCTGTTTCTACTACCATATTATGTATTTGGCCATAAGTTAATTGATCATATGGTATTGATGATTCATATTTAATTTCTATTGTTTGAATTACTTTATGGGAGAACAAGGCAAGTAGAGCGGCGATAAATCGTTCTTTCCAATACCCCGTCAAAGCATCTTCTCTAATCATTACCTTGGACCAAAAAACATCTTTGTACCAAGAGTAATCAGACATTGAAGGACACCTTAATTTTGCTAGTTGGATAGCAACCCGTTCTTTGAAGACGCTAGGATCGCCTATAAAATGTTGAATTATTGTGAAAATAAGAGTAACCACTGGATCGTTCTCATTCGTTTCTTGTTTTATGTGTTCTAATATTTGTTGTTTACTTTCTAGTGGAACTAAATTATCCCACCATCCTTTTAGCTGACTTATAAATCCTTGAATTATAGTTTCAGTTGTAGCTCGGTCAGTCATTCCTCATGTTTTATATGCAATAGCTGCCATGGTCATTTGGATAGTAAAATCTAATATTACTTGCTCGCTTAACCCATCTAAATTCCATTCTACCAAGTCGTTTCCTGAATAACTATTTTGAATAAACTCATACCTTTCTTCTAGCAATAAATCAGGCATTGTTGGTCTTTGATGAAATGTTTTTAACTTTGGATAATTATTTTTATGTCCTATTTTATTTACTTCTAAATGATTTACTGAGGAACTGCCTATACTTAATTTTGCTATTCTTGTTTTTATTAAATCTAATTCTTTTTTTATTGAACTCTTTTGTCCAAAACTTTCTATAGACTTTTTTGACATCATGGATAAGTTATATATGCGTTTTTCTATAGATTTTTTGTCTTCTTATTTTAATTCTATTATACTTAATTGTTTCGTCATTACCCCTAAAACAGTATTAGAGGAATTAAGTTGTTGATGAATTTTATCTATATCTTGTTTTTCTATTTATTTTCTCTCTAAATCGACTTTTTTGAATGGTGAAGCTTTTACTTCTATATCTTTGGTTACTTCTATTTTAATTATTTTTTGAGGGAGATATTCTTGACGAATAATCTTTTCTTGATCTATTTTCCAAACTGTATGATTATCATTTATTGGATTGTTCTAAATAACCAGGGTATATACTTTCTTGCTCATATATTGGTTCCGCTATCTGAATTCTACTTGTGTCTACTCCTCTAATATTATAATTTATTGTACTCTAACCAATCTTAAGAGGTTCCTATTGAGTTATCTCTTTTAAAAGATATTCCAAGATCTTTTCCTTCTGCTGTTATGTTTCCTATTACAGTATTTTCTTGTTTGAGAGAGATCAGGAAAGAGGCATTTGAGTAGAAGAAAGTTGAAAATATTGTCTGATTATCAATGCCAAATAACTCCATTACAAATGAAATATTTACGTACAAAAGATAGAAAAGGCTGCCTCTATCGATTTAAATTTGCACCATTCAATTAGAAGTCTAATTACTAGAAACCTTAAAAAAATCTAATCTCAAAATTTAATTCTGAACGATAATACTTGAGCACAGATATTATATTAATTAACTTTGCGGAACCTAACTATGATAACCTATCAGATTGTTTTTGAAATCACTCCTGCTGCTGGATTACCTATCATGTTGAAAATCCCCAAGTTCAGCATGAGAAATAAATTTGACCGAAAGTTGTCTTTCTACATCTCCCCTTCCAAATGCCACGTTGAAAACAAGTCATCTAACCATTTTTTCATAACATTCAATGTTCAGTTGAACACAAGTTCCACAGAAATAGTATTACCGAAAACCATATTTTCACATATTACCAGTGACAGTTGATAACAAACCCTCCATGGCATCCATAATAAGTCCCATCGGACTCGTCAATATAAAATCCGTGTCTAGCAAGTCATCATTCCCTGGTCCATGTTAACCTGCCTGTTATAAATACCATGTCCACTATATCCATAGTCTCTGTCTTTGAAGATTGAAACAATTTAACATAAATTTAGCAAAAGGGCCTCTTCCTTTCCATGGATTCTAGCCTCATCTTTTTGTACAAGTTGGTACGTCCAGTTGCTTTCGTCTTACCTGCTCCACCATTTATTCAACATATGCACCATTCGAGAGTAGCATATCGTTTTAGTTGCAATTTGCAAATGCTTTCCAGGAAATAGTTAAAATATGTTCCTATCATATTACTAAGTTAATTTGCTCGTGTCATCCCTTTGCTAGACAAACCATAAAATAAATGAAATGTAATAAGAGTAGTGTAATATGGGACAATTAATGACCTAGTGATAAAACTCCTAAATAGATAAAGATTTTGAAAAAGAAGCTGATCACTATAAATTTATATCAGACTGGTCGTGCTTCCAACGTCAAAATCTGTTAACTTTGTTGGAGATGAAGAAATCGAATTTAGATTATTCTGTTCCATGAAAACACTATTTTAAATGTTTTCTTCATTCAAAGTATTTTATGTCTCCGATTTCTTGAGAATTTCAGTAGTTTGTAGCTAGCAGTTGAATACACTCCTAGAATGACCTTTCTTTGCAGATAGGATAATATTTCAACATCCATTCCTCTGCTATAGGAATTATAGGCTTCCTGATGTTAACCTCTGCAGGCCGATAGGCACTACTGCATGCAGAATACCTAATTCATATTGGTATAATACATTGAAGTCTGTATTTCTGCTTCGTGACCTGAAACTTGTCTCAAAACTTACAAATCTCAAATTGAACCGTTTACTCCGGTAGCATCACAACACCAGCATACAGTAATGAAACATGCCAAGTAGTGCTACGGCACAAGTGTCAAATTATATCAGATCATTTTGTTCAGTATCCACAAATGTCGGGCAAAAAGCAAGTGGAGTGGAGATGAGATTGCTGAGGTGGATGAGTGGAAATACAAGAAAAATATATAAATGAATGCATCTAGGAATGAGTTAAGGAGAGGACGATGGAAACTTGCCTTAGGTGGTTTGGCCGTGAGTGAAAAAGACTAACAAGAGGCATTGTGTAATCTATGTAACCAAAACCACAATGTGGGGACTCATCTAAATTCTAAGGTAGATTGGTCTCAGTCTAAGAATTAAAGCTCCAAAGTAGACCATTTAAAAGAAAAGACATTTTTCAGCTCATAGAAGCCTCCTTATAAACTAGCTACTAGTGTCCTTTGCATTATGCTCTTCATACATGTTTGATCATGAACCTAAGTAATCTTGAGCACTATCTACTCATTATTAAGATATTAGAATAAAAAATAATCACAACAATATAATACGAATAACAAAGCAAGCAGAGACAATGAGCTAATAGCTCACATAGCATTGGCGATCGCGAATGTAATGTCATAGGTTCAATCCTTGTCTTGTCCCCTTTCCCTTCCCTACTTTCCAGGTTCACCGCGCCTCCCTTGAAACAAAAGAATAAAGAAAAAGCAACCATGAAAAGACAAAATCAAACATTGACCGAAATACCTTGTATCTGAGGGTGGATAGTCTAGGGATATGCATTGCTGCAGCCATCAATTCAACCATCCTTACAACAAAGAAAAACAACACAGAAAACACAACCACGAATGAGCGCAGATAGATTTCTCAATACTCAAATCATCCCCTCCACCACAAATAAAACATTTATCTAGAAAATTATCAAACCCAATTCATTATCTTTTCTCCAAACAACCTCATACAAAAATACTACTCCACTGTCACATCAAACCAAAACACCTCACAACAAAATCACACTACCATAACTGAATCATTTTATTCCAATTTTCATCAACTACCTCACATCATACCCTGGGCATTGGACAATACAATAACAATCAAATAACATACTTAAGGTAACAAAGAATTACTCCGATTTCTCCGGCACGTCCTCCGCGGAATCATCCCCTGAGTTCTTCGCCTTATCGTGGCCGCGTTCTCCGTCGCGATTGTGGTGGTTCACGGTGGCGCAGGTCAAAACGCGGCGCTGGCGAACAATATTCGAGAAATTTACAGATAAATCGGAGTATATAGAGAGAACCTTGGAGATGTTACCGTCGATCTGACGAATGAGGCCAACGTTCTTCAACATATTGTGAGGGATCTTCGAGTCGTGGTTGTAGTTCACTTCTTCGATCAGTGCACGGTTCTCATCGAGCACCATCTGCGCCTGCCGGAAGCTCCGGTTCAGCGTGTCCCAAGCCTCCTCGTCGCATTCTTCCTCATCGTCGCCGTCGACGTCTTCGATTTTCTCTCCGGCAGCCTTGCCGTGGTTGTGGAGCCACTTTGACTTAGTTCTTACGGCGTTTTCGTCCATAGCCGCCATTTTCAATTTTCAAGTGCAGTCGAGCATTCCGTTGCCGTTGTTCACACAATGAGTCTCTCTGTGGATTCGAGAAAAGAGCTATACAATTTGTGGTGGCGCTTCTTGCGGCAGCGGGGACTTCAAAGCCTGGGTTATTGACCCTGATAAACAACCATGGCGGTTTTCCCGCAAAAAGTTTGGTGGCTGAGATTGAACAGTGACGGTCCAATGAGGGTCGAATGATTTAGTTATCTTGAGGAGTTGGCGACTGGTGATTGGGAACTGTCACCGAGTTCAGTGACAGGCGGTTCCAAGTGTAGACAAATATCTTAGTCTAGTTTTAAATACGAGATTAATAAATAAATAAATAAATAAATATCTTCCCTGGTTGTTAATATTTTAAAGGAATAAAAAATTTAGAAAAATAAATATCTTCGCACTGAGATGTACTGCTGGATCAAACGGCACGGGAAAGTGAAATGACGACTAGTGCCAAGTAGGCAACAATGCAAAGCCTAGAACGTAGACCTTTTTTTTAGCGGGGGATGAATAGGTAAATTTACAAGCACTGCATTTGGAAAAATTGGAGCTTTTTACCAAGATAAACCAATATTAAAAATATTTTATAAAGATAATGTTCGAGCATGAATAAAGGATGTGATGTTCTCTGGTGAGGAGCCATAGGTTCACATGAGAACGTGTGGCGCATGTGGAGGTGCATCACAAGCAAGAGTCTCGTCAGCACTAGTTTGGTCTCGCGACAATGCAGGGATTCTGGCTGACTTATCTGAGGTCTTTTGACCCATTTAGGGTCATTTTAAAATGTAATTACGGTAAAAGGGCTATTTTACTTTGATTACTTAATACCTGTTAGGGGTAGGAGAAGTAATTGTTGTTGGAGATATATCATGGATGTTGGGTGAGATGATGCGTCATATCTAAAATGGCAAAATGCATCATACCTAATAGTCCATATGAAAAAAAAAAACAGTTTTTGAAATGATTTTATCATGTATTATAGGTGAAATAATACATATAATTTATAATATTAATATTTAATTTAAATATAATTTGCAAACTATTAATATTATTAAAAATAAAATATATTCAAATATAATAATATTTAATCAAATTTAAATATTAAAATTTAAAAATATAATATTTTATAAATATTAATTAAATATATTATAATAATATCTCTTAAATGATATTGTAAAATAGAAACTATATAATAAATTATTACAATTAAAATGATAATATATATATCTATTAAATTATTAATGAATTACTGTTTATAAGATATGTATTATAATTTTGGTTTATAAAATTTTTTATTGTATTATATATTATGATATTTTATTTATTATATTTTATTTAATTTCATGATGATTTAAATAACAAAGATTAAATTTGTTTAAATTTTATTATATTTGAAAAGATAATATATTTATCAACTAATGTATAATGTTAACAAGTTTTTTATATTTTAATTTATTATATTATATTTAATTATAACTTATGAGATATTACTATATTTTATTTTATTATGTAATTTATAATTTATAATATCATTTATGAGATATTATTATAATATATTTAATTAAATTTTATAGAATATTATATTTTAAATGTTATTATATTTAAATAATCTTATTTTATTATATTATTATATAATTTTAATAGTTTATAATTATATTTATGATTAAATTTAATTTAATGTTATTATGTTTAAATTAAATTTTATTTTATTTAATTTTGATATTTTAAATTATATATATTATTTTACTTTTAATGTATGATAAAATTGTTTCAAAAATTATTTTATTTTTATATCTTTCCATATAGATTATCAGTGTGTGGTACTAGGACGTCTTTCAAGAGTGGTCCATATTCAATACAATGTTTGCACGTGAGATTCATCTATGACATGACATCTTTTCAAATTATCCCACTAGAATCTTCAATATATATAAGAGTGAACTACCACTTTAGTCCTTAAAGTTGTTATGAAAGTTCAGTTTAGTCCTAAAAGATGTAAATTAACTTGTTAGTCTCTCACTTTGTTAACCGTGATTTACGTTAGTTCTTTCCCCCAATTATCGTTACCGACGTGCTGACTTGTAACGTTAAATATCACGTAGGAAGCCTATGTGTCATAAAACAACGACGTTTAACTTGTTTATAACAGTTATGGAAATGGTTTTAACATCAATTGGAGGGTTGTAAACATGTTCCAAGGAGTAAACCGAATCAATAAACTAATGGAAATCAATGTTGACCACAGAACATGGAACAATAACATGTGAGTAAGGATATCTTAATACTTAAGAACTTTCACATTCACAATGTTGTTGACCCAAACTAACAACCAACTTGACCATTCCATTGACTAATTGGATTGGATGTCTCTTCAACCTCAAAATGTGATGACTAGATGTCATATTTACGTACTTGATAAGAGAAAACATCATCTTAATTTTTTCTTATTCCATCAACCAACTTAGAACAATATTTTTTATCATTATTAAATTGAGCAGTTGCTTGTGCATCCTGTTGCACAAAGTATTCTACCAATCTACTATAGATGCATTTAACAATACTAGTGATTGGTAGATTACGTGAATCTTTTAATATTTTACTCATTGCTTCAGACAAGTTTGTATTCATAAGTCCGTACTGTTGGCATGCTCATCATAAGTTAAACTTCATTTTTCTTTTGATATACTATCAATTCATTTAGCAACATCTGGGCTAGTTTGATAAAATTTTTCATGTTTTTCATCAAACAACTACTTACATGGTGTGTAACCTACAATAGAAAATTATAAACATTAACACAATCTCATCTTGTTATTCATAGATGATAAACTTGAATAAAATATATTAACCTTACCTAATTTCAGCAACTGCTGCTTCAATTTTTAGTTCTTAAAATGATGGTTAAAATTACTAGCAATATATCGGATACAGTAGACATGATAAGTATTCGATGGTTGCCATCCCAAATGTGGATTGTTAACTTCTAATTTGATGCTTTGATGTTGATCATAAATTAGACAAATACCTTGTCTTTCAATCACATACTATCTTAATAAAACAAAGAACCAATTTCATGCATCCAACATCTCCCCATCAACAACAACAAATGCAATTAGAAGAACAAAATTATTCTCATCTTGTGTTGTTTCAATTAGTAATGTACCACGATACTTTTCATGTAAAAAAGTTCCATCAACTTGTATTGATTTTCATTAGTGTAAAACATCACAACATTGTTTAAATGTCCGAAACATCTGAAAAAAATTTCGATAACTGTTGTCAACTTGATGACCAACAACAACTTCAGTCATTTCAAGTTTGTATAATGAACCAAGAGAAAAATTTATCATGTGACGTAACAATCTTAGCAAAATTGCATACAATTCATCCTAGTCACCAAAAACATGAATAATTACTTTTTTTTTTTTACTTTTTAATATGAAACTTTGTATCCATACTGACTTTGGATTCTTTCTTGTATAAGTGATATGAACAAAGATGGTTCTTGATTCACCATTCCTAAATACATATGTTGTAAAAAGCTAATTTAAACAACATTTGTAGAAAATTAAACATTTTAATAAAATAATTTATGAACAAATAAATTCAATAAAAATAATGTTAATATTAGCTAATATGAAATAACGTATGAAGTCTGAATCAAGTTTATTGTGGTATCATGAAAGTGCTACATTCATGTAATTATTTTGTCCATCCAATTTAGTAACTATCCACTTATTTATTTCTTTTGACAAAAATAGTTCTCATTTTTCATAAGCATCCATTTGTATGATTATGACACTTCATACAAAGTAATGTTTTTTTCAACTCAATCACAATAAATATTTGATGTATTTTTATTGCATAATGCTTAATTGCTAACTGCATTTCATCTTTACTTTCATATTGTAACTTCACATAAAGTTAATCACCAATCAACTAGTTTGGTGGCATATCTAAACCGGAATAATTGATTTCTTCATTGGGATGTTCCTAATTAATATATGTATAATTTAGAGACACATCCCAAAATGTATGTTGTGATACACCTACAAAACAATGAACAAATTGTTATGTAACATAAATCCCTCAAAATTTTAAAGGTTTAATTGTCATTGTCAAGTAAACTAACCTCTTTGCTCTTGTGGTTGATTTATGGGTAAAAATCAACCATTTGGACCATCAAACAAAATGAGACTTGTCATTTCCAAACTATTTGTATATCTCCATCATTTGTATCTGACTCATGATCATTAGAAACTTCACCTTCATCAATATTGTCATTATTGTTTTCCTATGTATGTGGTAAAAAATAATCTGGATCATTTTTATATGATAAATTTAGACCTTGACCACAATCACAAACATCACATTATATTTCCAAATAAATTATTGATGTCTATATATATTGTTCAAAATTAAACCAAAAAAATAAATATATTTCAAATTATATTACTTACCACTAGTAGATATATATTCTTCGATTCTACAGTCACTACGGGTTGCCTCGACAACTATTGTTGAACCACCAACCATATCAATCTCAGCAAATAATTCAAGCTTTATCATTGATGACTATTGTTCAAAAATATATATTTAAACCTTACACGCTTCAATTTTTCAACAATAACACAACACTTAGAGTTGAGAAAACATTTCTCATAGTGTTTATGCAACGTTCATGGAAGAATATATACACAACTAATGACTCCATTTCAAGGGATGTCACCCTATTCACAGTGCACAGTATTGTGTCACATGCATGTAGTAACGATATCACATGTACACAGTGAAGAATTCACGAAAGCTCTAGTACCTCGTCATCATGAATCATACTTTTTCTGTGTCACCTGATTAGCATGAACAACAACTTTAGTGGCATGTTTTACGAAGATTGTGGTGCCTCCTAAGAAGGAGTCACACATTTGGCACCTTCCCAATAGAAGTAACACTCTTTCCTATTACATCTGTCTAGGATGATTCACAGTTGAAATATCTTTCCTCCTTACGGAACACCTCCTCATATTAGGTAACACATACCGTGCCTCTCAATTCTTTGTCAAGCAACCTTCTTTCTCCTGTATTTTGGTAATTAGCTTCTAATCAATATTTTTAATAATTAATTTAAATAAAAAATATTATTAGAATAAAAAATTAAAACCTGATCCAGATTTTTTATTAATATA